>CAUYPK010030386.1:0-37888 GCA_963574355.1 Loris lydekkerianus
GAGCTCAAGATAATTCTTTGGAAAATCAGAGAACAGAGGAGGAAAATTGTATGCGTCAGCTGGGGCTGCTATGACAAAGTACCTGGGTGGCCTAACCAGAGAAATTTATTTATTTGTTTGTTTGTTTTGCAGTTTTGGCTGGGGTCAGTATTGAACCTGCCACCATCACCCTGTGTTTAAACAAGCCTTGCTGGTGATTCTGATGGATTGACCAGATGCGGGAGATTAAATTACCTCCTCTGATGCAGGAGATTAAATTTACCACCACCAAGAACCACCTTCCTGCCTCTCCTCAAGCACATAAAGTGGAGAGCATTACACAAACTATGCCTGAATCACATTCCTTTTGGGGGAGGGAACTTGCAATGGACCACTGGGATTTATTTTCGTCAGTTTAAGAGGCAGGGTAAAAAAAAAAAGAGGCAGGGTACAGTTTGTAGGTGAAATGTCTTCATTGTTCACATCTGGCAGAACAGCCACTGGAAAGCAGAATTAGCTCTTCTAATCTGGTAGTAACTAGTCACGTAATCTTGGTAAAGTCACTCAACTTTTGTGTGCTTCTATTTACTTATTTGTGAAAAGAAAGGAATGAATTCATGATTGCTAAGGTGTTTTTCAGCTCAAAATTTAAAACCCATATCTTCTGGTTTTAAAATATATCCAGCATTTTAGAAAGCAAAGAGTAAAAAAAAAAAAAGTGCATAATATCAACAATTTTATATCTTTTTTATTATAACAAATACTTTTTGGTGGTATGAAGATGAGTATATTATATTCACTATAAGCCTGACTCTGTGGGATGAGAAGGTGGTAAAAATTATAATCTCCTGAACATAAAACATCCTACTTTTAATAAAGATCTCAGTGCAGGAAGGAAGGATAATTGGTGACTGTGGTTTCATGGAATTATTGATCTAATATATATCATTTATATTCAAAATTAGATTACCTAATATTTAATAGTTGTTAAGTCAGTCATAACTCTCAATTCCCTATGGCTGGCAGTTAATATTAGTAGTTTCTTTTATTGTTGTTGTTCATTTCATTTTTTAATAGATGAGACAAGATATTGAACACTCAAATCATTTATCCAGAGTCAATAGTAACATTAGAATATATTCATTATTCAGTACTTAGGAGACATTCAGTTCAATATATTTATTTAGAATCAGTGCTTTAGAGCTGGCAGGGACCTCAGTAATTACATAGTTCAAACTCCTCATTCATTTATGCCTAAAAACAGAAAAGGCAAAAAAATATAAAAAGAATATGTGGATATATTTGGTTTGTTATATATAACACCAGCTATTGATTAAATGTGTCTAAAGATTCAATGAAAGACACCATAATATAATGAAAACAATGCAAACATTTATAGTCAGACAGACTTGAATTGAAGACCATCTCTACAGAGATCAAATTACCTAGCTTCACTGTACCTCAGTTTTCCTATCTGTACAATGCAGATAATTCCTATCTCATTGCATTATTATAGGAAGTAAGTTGAAATAATGTATGAAACAGCATTTGCTACAAAGTCTGGCACTTAATGGTTGCTCAGTAACCTCCAGGATATCTTACGCTAAAGATAATCAAGAATGATAGGTCAAACTAGTCATATATATATCTACTTTACACATATAAAGGTATATAACCTGAAAGCTCTATAAAAAAATTGAACAATTTTTAAGACATTTCCCTGCCGTTTTCTCAATTCTTGGAGCCACCCTCCAAATGTGGCTATCTCATCAGTAATTATAAATTTGTCTATTTTAAGATTGGATCCCTAGGGCAGTGCCTGTGGCTCAAAGGAGTAAGGCACTGGCCCCATATGCTGGAGGTGGCAGATTCAAACCCAGCCCCAGACAAAAACTGAAAAAAAAAAAAAAAAAAAAAATTGGATCCCTAAATCATAATACTAAATTAACCAAGTATAGCTCACAGTTTAAATTATTACTATCTTTCTCTACAATCTGGTTTTCACTAGAGTTTGAAAAACATAATTAGGACTTATATTGGATCAAGTTCCCTAGAAGCAGAGTCTGAGAGAGAGAGAGTTTCAAGCACACATGATTTATTGAGGGAATGTTCTTTAGGAAATCCTTGGAATGAGGAAAGCTGGGCAAGGAAAGGAAAATTGCCATGCAAGTGACAGGGTCTCAGGTAAAGTCTGGCCATAGCCTGAGCCACTAGAGATGAAGCTCTGGAGCGTAAGTAACTCCACAGAAATGTCACCTTCAGCAGGAGAAGCAGCCTTTTGTATGTCGTTGACATACACTTGGCCGTTGACAGTGGGGGCGGGAGAGGACTTTGAGTGCTGGCTCCTGTTAGCTAAAGGCAATGCCAAGTCTCTGAAGAAAGCACCAACTGTGAGCCATGGGCAGGAAACATGCCGTGCAGCTGAAGATGGGTGCGCGGTCTGATCAAGTGAACCAGGAAGGAACTCAACAGTGTAGTTTCTTTAACTGAAATATTTTTAAATCCATGATTTTTTCCTTTGAACTCAGGGCAAACAAATGCTAGTTTCTGATTGGTATGAACTGAAATCTAGTTTACACTCTGCAAGCCCTGGCACCCAGAAGAGACACCTTCTGCTAATTCCTGTAAGAGTTTTGATTAAACTAGAGATAACACTGAAGCATAAGGGCAAGTGAAGGGCCTTCACAACTCCTGCTCAGCCACACAAGGAAGGCAATTCCTACAAATCTTTAGGGAAAAATAATAATTGAATACGAATGTCTTTTTATCACAGTCCAATGATTATTTTTCTTGGCCTGAAACTACTTACTTAATCTTGATTTCACTTGCTTTTTGGAGTAAGTATAAGTCAGTCATTTCCTAGCCTCTAAAGCTTTAGCAGCTTCTGTCCAGTCTAGGTTTGGATTCTCAACCTTTGGCTGTAACTCTGTGGTTTTAGTGCTGGAGACTTGAGACAAATGGGCATCAAAAACCCCCGGAGATTGCTTCGATTGGGGTCAAACCAGGAAATCAGAAAGCACTTTATGTATGCAAAGCAGAATAAATTTGTTCCAGGAAATTGTTTATAGGCAACAGGAATGCTAAAAAACGAAGTAGGGGACAGTGAACAAACCCAGAGATTGGCGACAGTAGAAAGTCACTGCAAACTTTCAGGCTGGAAGAACAAAGTGAGAAGGTAGGACCAGAGATTGTTAGCAGAAGCTGGAACCATAGCTGGTCTACTCAGGGGCAACTGGGACCAGGGAGGAGCGAGTCCACTTGGAGAGGAGAGAAGAGCTTTTCAGTCTTCCGGCTTCCTGCCAGTGGCTCTGACTGGCTGCACCCAGCTGGTACTCAGTGGACTTGGAAGCAGGGAGATGCGCCAGTTAGGGGTCAACCCCCTATAGTACAGAACAGAGAAGTACAAGGAATTGGTTTCATATCAAATAGTCAGGGACAGCTATGATATTATTATTATTTGCTAAAACCTTCCAAAGTTTTATTTTGCCTTCTAAGGCCCCGGTGCCTATCTCTTTCAGAAACAGTAGCACATTTATCATATTTCCAATTTATTTCCTCATGACTGTACTTTTCCCATTGGGAGTTCCTGTTCATGACTAGCTTTCAAATCGTTTGTTGATAACAAAGCCTACATATCACCTTTAGTCTCTTTGTAACAGCCACCTACTGTTCCATGCAAACCCATGTCCCTGCTCCCCAGCAGTGGCAGCCGTGTTTATGTTTGGTGGCCTTGCCCTGTAGCCGTAGAAGATTAGAACAAGGGTGAATATCTAACCACAGCCGGGCCAGTTGAACTATCTCCTGAGAGAATCTGTGCACTCTACATGTTAGCACATGCTAATTGCATGAACTGATGATATGTAAGCTCAAGGAACGTGGATTGGACATTTTCTGAGTATGAAAGAAGACAAAGCAACTTGAAGACAGGACAGCAAAATGAAGCAGACTTACAGAAGAAGACAGGACGGGAGGTCATATGCTCCCCAGCAGAGAGATAGTAGGAGTAGCCTGTGTCCCTGATAGCTTTCCAGCTCCTCCTTCGGGTCCTCTGCAGCCCAGTTTCATCAGTTCTTGGCTTCTGCAAAATACTCCATTATCCTATTAGGTACCTATTTTCCTCTTTTTTGGCTTTTACCAAGGGTTTTCTATTACTTGCAACTAAAAGATACTTGATAAGGATAACATTTTCACTAGCAGTTTAAAAATTGACAAGCAGTTTAAAAATTAACTTGCTTGCTCACTCTCTCACATTTCCATTTTTCCTCCTTCAAGAAAGTCGGGATGACACAGAAAAATGGAATATTGGCCCTTTTCTCGTCTTGATCCTCTTCACACTGAAGACACTGTTTTTACCATGTGTCCTGTTAGAGTGGGACTTCAAAGTGATGAAAGAGAAAAGCTATACCAAGCACAGAACTGACTGGCATGTTGACTCAGTTCCCAGAGAATGGGAACATGCATACATCTTATATTGTTCTCACACATGGAGGGGAATGTGTCACCCTGTCACAATTTCCTGTTTTAAGGCAAGTCCACACAACATTCCCCTCTTCATCAGGCTCTCCAAGCAACATTGGATTTACTGTGTCATAAGGGAACTTGACAGCCTCCTGCACTTCAGCCTGAGCTTACAGGAAAGCTCTCTTTTGTTCTCACTTCCACTCCATGGTAGCCGTTTTGTGATCGTTGGATAAATGAGTTGAAAAGAGGGACTCAATTATGCCTATTGCCATGACCATCCAAAGAGACCCACCAACCCTCATTCTTGCTAGAAAGGCATGGAAACTAGCATCAGATCACAGAGAATGATTATTTATTGCCTTTGGTTAACAAGATCTAGAATCTCCTAGTATTCTAGAAAGCTTTAGGGCAGGGATCAGCAAATTATGGCCAGGGCTCAATCTGCCCTGTTGTTTGTTTTTGTAAATAAAGTGTTTTTTTTTTTTTTTTTTTTTTGGAGACATAGCCATGCTCATTCATTTAGTATTGTCTGTGATGGCTTTCATGCTATGACAGCAGAGTTGAATAGTTGCAATAGAAACGCTTTGACTTGCAAAACCTCAATATTTATTATCTGGCCATTACAGAAAATGTCTGCCAAACTTGCTTTTGGGTGACTGTATAATTTTTGCCATCAAATAATAAACATATGAGGAGTTCACAAATGGTAAGACTGCATTGGATAAATTAGTAAGAATGATAAACTCTATAAATTCCTGCTTTTGTACACAGCCTGATACTCAAGAACATTCTATGATAAATTCTGGGGGAAAAAAAAATCTTATCTCCAATAGCTCAGATAGCCAAACGTGAAACTCATGACTTGATCCAGGGTTTTTAAGGCAAGTCCACACAACCTTCCCCTCTTCATCATGAATAATTTATTAATTAAAATATCTTATATATTTTATAATGAGATAAAACATGACCATGAAACTAATTCATAACAAAGAAATACATTGTTTAGGGCAGCGCCTGTGGCTCAGTGAGTAGGGCGCGGGCCCCATATGCCGAGGGTGGCGGGTTCAAACCCAGCCCCATATGCCGAGGGTGGCAGGTTCAAACCCAGCCCCGGCCAAATTGCAACAAAAAAATAGCCGGGCGTTGTGGCGGGCACCTGTAGTCCCAGCTAATCGGGGGCTGAGGCAAGAGAATCACTTAAGCCCAGGAGCTGGAGGTTGGTGTGAGCTGTGTCATGCCACGGCACTCTACCAAAGGGCCATAAAGTGAGACTCTGTCTCTATTAAAAAAAAAAAAAAGAAAGAAAGAAAAAAGAAATACACTGTTTATCTTGTTGTAAATTTCTTAGAAGAATGGTTGAATTTAGAATGCTACTTTTTTTTTTTTTTTTTTTTTACAATAGAGACAATTATTCAAGTGTGATGATCTTTCTGGTGACAACAAATAGCTGTTGATAGATACTTTTGAAAACGAAAAAAAGAGGCGCACATTTATTATGAGAAAATGATGAGAAAGTGGCTTACATTGTCTAAGGCATATTTTAAAAATAGTCCTCTGGAATTCTGTCCATCATTATGTGATTTTTAAAACCCCCAAATGATAAAAGTATCTCACTTGCAAAAAGTTATATTTCTAAATTTTAAAACTTTGAAACTATCTTCTAACCTGTTAAAAAATCTCCAAATAAAGAGTTTTGGTATATTTTATATTTGACAGAAGTATGAAAGTGAAATTCTTAGTTTTCAAGAAAATTACTATCAAAATTTTAATAAATTCCTTACAGGTGGATGTAATCAAAAAACAAGTATCACGCTTCAGTAAGCAAAACTAAGGGTGCCCTTCTTCCATTTGCATCTTTGATAAAGTGTCCTTTCCAGCTGTGTCTACTAAAATCAAGCATGGTGTAAACATAAGCTCACCTTACAACTGAGATTTTGGATCACATGTCAAAAAGCATTAAGCCTAGTTTTCAAAAATTATGAAGCATATTCAATCACACTGTATGTACTAAAAAGTATTTTCTTAATACTTTTAGAAAAGAAAAAAGTTGTTTTGTTTTGCTATTAAATATCTTTTGGTATCATTGATGTTCTTTATGGTTCTTCTTTTTTCTATTTGTTTTCTGATAATTAATTATGATGCCAAAATGCCTTGTGCCAAGTTGAGGAAGTTCTCTACTAGCCCTGGCTCCCAGAGTTTTTCATTATAAATGAGTGATAAATTTGGTCAAATGCTCTTTCTGTATCTATAGATAAACTCATATTTTTTTCATTAGTCTGTCGATAACACGAATTATACTGACAGAATTTTAAATGTTGAAACTGCCTTGCACTCCTGGGATAAACCCCACTTGATCATGATATATAATCCTGTTACTATTTGTTAATATTCTGTTAGGGATTTTTGGGCCTATGTCATATTGATCTAAGAGGATAAGTCTCTTCTACCAGCTCTACCAGTTGAATAACTTCTCTGATTCTGATTTTGTAGATTTCCAAGTAATTCCAGTTCCTCTGAGCCCTGCCTCCAAGTACGCTGTGGTTTTATGTTGAACTCCCTTAGAGTGACACATTGTTCTGGGTCATCTCCCCAATGCTAGGATCTGCCTTCGGAACCAGTACTTTTCTGTAGTACTTGAAGGTGCATATACAAGTTCCTGTTTAGTTCTCCTGGTGACTTGATTTCCATCCAACTATAGTTCTTACTCTTTCAATTCAGCAATTCTTTGCCAGTCTTGGAATTCTTTAAGTGGCAATGAAGGGGACGGAAGCACCCACAGCTCTGCCCTCTGCGCTCACTGAGGGACAGCACTCTGCCCTTCCTGGCCTCTGCGCTCACTGAGGACGGCACTCTGCCCTTCCTACAGCCTCTTGCTTTGCTGCACTCTGCATTTCTGTCTCCCTGCTCCATAAGTGATTCACCTTTTTCCCTGTATTTTACATTGTTTTTTTCTTCCAGTGGTTCTTTCTGATGAATGTATATATAAATATGTTCAAATATCTCTCAAATTAAACTAAAAAGTGCCTTCATTAAAACAATCCACTTAACTAAATGACCTACTTTGACTATTCTGTTACTGATCTGTATCTTTCCTTTTCACAGCCAACCTTCTAAAAATATATACTTACCATCTCTGTTTCTCTTTGCTCTTCCACTCATGAAGCAATGTGTTTTCACCCCCAACATTTCAGTGACTAAAGTAACCAATGACTTAGTAACTACTAAACTTCTGAAGACCCTGAGAGCTTTAGTTATGTGACACCTGGGCAGAATTTGATATTTCCTCCTGGTTTGCAGGCTACCATTGACCAAGATGGTGCCCATCTCTCATACTTAGGTGATTACTCACCATTTTCTCTCTGGCTCTGCAACTTAAATATTGATACTACCCAGAGTTCTATCATTTTTGCCTCTTTTCTTTGGCCTTGAATATAGCGGGGGTCCCAATAAAATTTAGTGAACAAATGGATTCTAGTATGGTAATCCAATTCATCAGGTTAATGTAATGCAGCATTACAGGCAGTCCCTGAGTTATAAACATGTAACTGACATACAGATTGCACTACAAACAGAAGCTATTACAAATGAATGTACCTGTTCCAACTTATATACAAATTCAACTTAAGAACAAACCTACAGAACCTGTCTCATTCGTAACCCAGGACTGCCTGTACTGAGCACCTATTACATGCCAAGCACCTTGCTGAATGCTTCAGATACTTTCTCATTTAATTCTTTTATGGTTGATGGGAGGTAGAATTAGCAGCCCATTTCCGATTTACACAAATTGCACAAGGTCAGTGAGAGAGCCAATTCAAGTATGGATCTTCTGACAGCATAGCCTATGCCCTTAACAGTGACATTATTGATACATATGGCTTTTATTGCCATCTTTGTGGTTCCAAAATAGCTCTCACAATCCCTCTTCTGAGGCCTAAAACTGTAGCTACAAATGATAAGTTCCTCGTAATTATCATGTATAAATTTGACATGGTCTTTGTACCAAATTCTTCCTTTTCCAGCAATTTTTCCCTTAGTGAATAATACCACCATGTCCTCTTTTCCAATTAGAAAATCTCCAACGGGCCTATTCTCCTATCCCTCATGCTGTTCCTGTCCTCTAATCTCTGGTCACCACGTCCTGTCAATTGCACCTCCTAGTAACTCTCTACCACCACTTCTTTTTCACCTTTTCTGCCCGTGCCCTAAATCTCGCATCCCTGACCACCTTACTAGTCTCCCTGTTTCCCATCTCACTGCCCTGCCCCCAACTCATCTTGCACATGGTTGATGGTATGCAAGAGAGAATCTGATCATATTACTGTCCTCACTAAGAATTCTTCAGACGCTCATCATTGCTTGCAGGTTAAAATTTACGTTCCTTACCATAATGGGTAGACTCTCATAGCATCTGTCCCTTCCAGGCCTCACTCTCTGCTAACTCCTCCCCCTGCCCCTAACCCTTCACGCTTCACATTCTATCTCTCCTGATAGTTGCCTGAACAAGCCACATTTTCTTACACCTTATTCCTCTGCTTGGAATGTCCCCTCTCCTGTTTTCCCAAGTGTGTCTGTCAGGTGAGCTTTCCTTCAACAATTATGTCAAGTATTTACCACTTTGGTGAACTCTTCTCTGAATTTCCCAGGTCAGACACCCTTTGTTCCTCTATGCCCAATCACAATTCACATGCAATTTCATCATAGCTTAAATGAATTAAACTTATTTGTAGTTAACTTATTTCCTCATCTGACTCTAAGGAGATAGATCCTATATTTTTAAAAGTGTATTTCCCCATATGTATACTTTTCATAAATACGATCCTCCACTGCCTAGCATGAATTGAAAATAGTCAATAAGGATTTGTTGACTAATGATTAGAAAGCATTTCAGAGACGGGAAGAGGGAGAGGAAGGAAAGGAGCACAAAGGGAAGATTGTTCTGAGTGCTAAGAAACTACTCCAAGTTTCTTATGTCTATCTCCTTTTCTGCTAAATAATCTTGGATCTCCTAATGCTAAATATTTGAATTGTCATTGAGATTTCTCTTCTCACCTATTTGGATATAAATGCCAAAGTCATCCTTTGAAGCCAGGTAAGATCCTTCAAATTCTCTTACCTTCATTGGAAGATCTTTTTTTGCCAGCTGTTAGCTCTCTCCCCAATCTTATTTCATTTTCACAGACACTCTTGAGACATAACAATCTCATATGCAAAGAAAACAAAATGGCAATGACTCATCATGATAGAAAGACATTCAATAATAATGCCAGATCACACAGGAATAACATCATGTTTATATAGTCTGACTAAAGATATTTCTATTGTAAAACATGCAACATCGAACACTTAGAAGCTACTTATTTTAAACATTCCATATTCATCAAAAACTTGCCAATTTCTCAAAGAAAAATAAATATATTTCTAACAGTTTTGCATTTTAATTCCTTTGGATTAATAAAACAAGTGATAAATGAAGACAATGAATTATTCTGAAGGTAAAGAAAGATGATAACCGAGAGATGATTTGTCTATATAGAGAACAATCTTCTTGTTTTCTAAGCAGGTTGGAGCAGGGCTAAGGAAAAGAGGTCATGTTAGTATAGATAAAAATAGCGTACAAATAACTGTGTATTGGGGAATTTTAGAAGGCAAAGGTTTAAAATGTAATCATAAATTAGGTAGGGAAATCACTGCTCTTCATAGTCTTAGACATCTGTCAGATCTATGGAAATGTGGTAAGAAAGGGGCTTAGGGTCTGCTACTCTAATAATTTGTCCATAAGTCCTTTCTTAGTTTTCATAAATTTTTTAGAAGTAATATCTGCTAATGAAATAGATTGTCTTTTCAAAATTATCTCTTAAAATAGCAAACAATATACTCTTCCTGCTTCCTTAGAAATGTCCCAAGGACATTTATTTTCCGGGTATGTTTATCCTCTGCGTATGTACTATCCCTCTCTCTTGTTAGATTAGATTTCATTTATTATCATCTTACTCTTCCTTAAGCTATTTTAATTTCTTTTCCTAAATACGCTTTACAAGGCCAACTCGTGGTCTCTTTCCCGTTTGCCCCTTACTGTTGTTCCATGATAGTACTTGTTTTTTCTTCAACAACTAGATTCTTGATTTCCCACTCTTCAACCTCTATTCCTGTAATTTTTAACTGAAAACACTTGAAAAGACTATATTTGGACTGTTAACAATTTATATTCTGTTCTGAGTTACATTATGGTGGTATCTTATTGGTAACCTATTATGAAAGGTTCCTAATTATAGTTGCTACAGAAATCTTTGAATTATAAAGAGTCTTTTTATTTTTGACTTCAATATTAGTTGTCTAATAAATATATTAATAATAATAACCTTATTGTATATGCCTTGTTACTTTGTTCTCTAGATTTTCAAAGCATATGAATCTGTTAGTAATGTATAACCTTTAAGTATTCTAAAACTATTGCAGCCAGTATAAACCCCAATTGCTATTCAGCTACTTTCAAAACCCAGTAAGTGATGTGGGATTTATGAAAGTTTTCAATGGAAATGCACTTCATTGAAACCCCTAGGTAGCCTAAGCTTATTTTTTTAAATTATAATTCAGTCCCTGGAAGGCTGCATAGTTGTACCATATGAACTCAAGTCTCTCATGGAACCAGATGCTCTAAGTTCTATTTTAAAACTCTTGACTTTAATAGAAGATGGTTATAAGAAAAAACATGAGGAATTAGCTTTATATGGAATATTTTCTTGGATTATAAATTTCTTTTGGAATTTAGCTGCACAGAATGAAAAGATTTTCCAGAAACACTGGCATAATTTATCTTCTCTGATGATAATTATAAAATATTGTATTTCTCCCCCATTTCCTGCCCCAACCCTGGCTGCTAGGAAACTCAGACAAAATATCAATATTTCCAAAATTTGTGGACACTTGCAATAACATCTTTATGATGTTTCCCATATCCTCATGCTTTCAGAATTACATTTTAATTTTAATAAAATTATTTTATCACTTTACCAAATATCTGTTAAAATAACACTTGGGTTTGATGAATTAGCTATATATTTAATTCACATTAAAATAATAATAAACTATTAAAATAAAAAATTATTTGTGTAGTGTGTAAAATAATTTCATGTACGGTCGTTGGTACACATACCATACACTGGAAAATACAATAGAACGTCTATAAATTGACCACCTATGGGACTGTAACAAACTAGTCAACATATGCAGGTAGTCGACATAAGGAACTAGGCCTTGTGTTGACATGTACATGTGGTACATGTCCGGTCTATGAAAATTAGATCAACTTGAGATGGTCAATGTAGGGAGGTGGTCAACTATGGAGTTTCTTCTGTGCTAAGCTATGTTGACCCTTAGGATTGGCTCATTTTTGTCCTCCTGTGTTTGGTTTTGATTTTCTACTTAATAACCTTATTGTATATGCCTTGTTACTTTGCAATATCTGTTCTAAAAGGGACTTTTGACTGCAGGTGGCAGAAATTTCTGTGTAAGTATGTTATGTTTAAAAAAAATTGAATTGCACTGTATCCATTCTCATAACTGAAAAGTCCAAGACATACCTCTTCAGGCTTAGCTGGATGCAGGGCTCGGTGTCTTCAGTAGGTCTCAACCTTTCAATCCTCATCATCTTTCAGCTTTCTCCTATGTGGACACAATTCTTGGACAGGCTCTCTCCATATGCTGCTTCCTGCCGTTTCAGGAAATCCATAATAAATCACTAACCAACTTAGCAATAAGTTGAGGAAAAAATGAAAGTGAAGGAAAAAAGAAAGAGAGAGTGAGAGAGAGAGAGAGAGAGAGAGAGAGAGAGAACGCATGCGAAGAGAGAAAAGAAAATAAAGCAAAACAAACAAACAAAAAACCCTCTTTTTTCCACAAATAGAACAAAAGTCTTAGTCAGCTCTCCTTGCCCTGACCAAACCAATCACTGCAGCTGCCTTAACGTTTGATTGATAAAGCTTGGCTCCTGTACTTGGGGGAGATGGCTTAGTTCAGTCCACACTAAGTATACTAAAGTGGAGTAGATAGATTTCTAAAGGAAATGAGAAAGAGTGATAGAGAAAATGAGTGCTAAAAACATGAAGAACATCAGGTGTATATCACAAAGTAGGGTCACCAGAGTCAGGGAGGAAAAAGCAGGACATGAAGATACACATGAATTTCAAATAAACACTAAAAAATTTTTAGTACAAGTTGTCCTATGCAATATTGGGGACTGCTTATGCTAAAAAATTATTTGATATTTATCTGAGCATCCTGAATTTCATCTGGCAGCCCAGAGTGTAAATAAGTTCAATTAAAAAAGAACCAGACATGTAAGATTAAAGTTAACTTTATAGGAATAATAAAATATATAATTTCACATTAGGCAGCCACATAATAGATCCAGAATTATAGGTGCTGTGTAATTAATATCACTACAGCAAAAATAAATGGCATTTATGATCAAACTTCCATTATCATAAAAACCCTAAACAATTTGATTTCAATAATTTAAGTAACTTGTCGTTAATTTATTTTCATAGATTTGGTTGTAAGTATCTATATTTTCTACTTTCTGGTTTGTCTATCTGGCAAAGACCTATTTTATTAAGACATTTCCACTTATTAGCACTCCTGAATATGTGAAACTATGGGGCATTTCGGTTACACGTAGCAATGGCTGCTACAATATTTCTTTAATTCATCCTGAGACCAGGAAGCTTTTTGCATGTGCCATCTGATAGACTTGTGTAAGGCAGGTAGATTCATTGGCATGTGCTGTACACCTGTGCCCCCCTTCCCCCTTATAATAGCACTTCAGCTGCCATTTTAGGAACCACGTCTCTCCTGTTGTAAATCATCTTGGTAGGATTGTCAATCTAGGCCTCCTGTCTTTGAACAAGTGAGCACTGATTCAAGTCAGGTCAATAATTCCTTCCTGAAATTTTAGTTTCAAGAAGAGTCACTCTGGAACCAAAAATGAAGCTCATTCTGGTGGCTAGTCGAGGAGATTGTCCATTAGTTCCTTTTTTGATGAACCCAGAGAAATGAGGTTGCCATCTATTCTATTCTGTGAAAGACGTGTATGAGCCTCCCAAACCCTCTACTAATTTGCTTTTTGTGTTCTAATGTCTGTTTATCTGTTGATACCTATGAGCCTTTTTAAGCAGATGTCATACTATTTTGAAATTTTAAATCGTATGTCTCGTATCAGCTTATAAATCCAACACAAGAATCTACCAATAGAATTTCTATGAAACACAAGTGTAGTTATAGCGAAAGAAACAGAAATAATGACTTTATTAATCTGTTAAGTCTTTTTTTTTCTAAGAAGAATTACACATTTAAGCAAAAGGGTCTACCTTAATTAACTTACTTTATTTCATCAAGTATCTCCCATGATCAAAATAAAGTGTAAAGTTTTTAAGAGGACAAAGGTTTGAATTTCAAAAAGTTAACAAGAGTTAACCCAGAGTTGGGTTCCTAGGAAAGCCAACTCTGAGGTGAGTTTAGTAGATGTGTACAGGAGAGTCCATTGGGATCTATTCCCTTGGGAGAGAGGGGAAGGGAGCAAGAGCAAGCGGAAGGAAAAGCTGAATTGTGGAGCAGACGAGGCACCAGTTTTGCCCATCCCAGGAAAACCTCCGGAGTTAGGACGGCCCTTCAGAACATTTTCAAGATGACGTCAGCTAGTCATTGGGTGTGAGCTGCCAAGACAAGAGCATGACTTTGATGGAGGTGGCTCTCTGAAATTAGAGCAACCGATCCTGGAACACCTGGCAGCTGAAGGCTTCTACCAACAGCCTTCTCAGGAGCTGGCCTAACAAATCCTGGAAGGAGGATCTGGGAGATGCAGTACATTGTTCACTATAGTCAGCCGTCGAGTACAAGAGATCATGCATGCAAACACCGTTCTCTTTGTAGTTTACATTTTACATTTTTTTACATTTTAAGTCTTGGAGACTTATGTAATTTTGCCTCCAAAGTCAAGAGTGCTTATACTTATCTCTGTCTTCAAATACAAGGAAGCATTTGGTGTATGTGTTATAATGGGGTCCAGAAAGGAAGGAATTGTTGACCTGACTTGAATCAATGCCCACCTGTTCAAAACAGGATGCCTAGACTGACAATCCTACCAAGACAATTTACAACAGGAGAAGATGTAGTCCCTGAAATGGCAGCTGAAGTGCTATTTATAAGGGGGTGGGGTGCAGTCTTTTTGTAAATAATTACATGCAGCAATTGACTACAAATCCATAAGGGAAAGAGATTTAAAAAAAAAATACTGAAATGCTTGACCACTTACTAACATTAGGTAAAATATGATATGCAAACTTTTGGATTTCACAGACCAGTAACATTTCCCTAAAAAACAGATGACAGTTTTTATTTTTATCAAGTAAGATTTATTTTTAGCTTAATTATTAAAGAAAAGGGATATTTTAATACTAACAGTAGGATAGACATAATCTTGAAATAAAGGACAATTGTTTAAACTGAATACCTTTATAAAAAATTTACTACATTGTTCTTATTTATCTCATTTTATCATGGGCAGGAAAATTTGTCCTTGATAGCTTGTGGACTGGTGTTTAGAAATCATTGCCTTAAGTGGGATATTAAAAAAAAAAAAAAAACCTACCATGGAAGTTTCAGGGAAAACTTTATAGAAAAGTTAACATTAAAGTTGAGACAGTTCTGGAAAGACAGATAGCAGGATGACTCATCGAAGAGGTTTGTAGTCGAGTGAACAGTGTGAGCAAAGGCTCAGGGATTGGGAAAAGCAGGTGTAATTACATAAGAAGGTGCTGTAATCCTACTCAGGAGGGATATGTGTCATGGAGAGGAGTGTTGAGAAATTAAACTAGTATACCCGGGTTCAGACTTTTCTGTAGACGATGGAGAAGTAACAGAACTTTTTGAACCAAGTATTTATATGATCAAGGCTGTGTTTTAAGAAAAGTAATTTATTAGTAAATTGGTTTCATTTATTACATATGCTACAAGTGGATTATATGCCAGAGGTTTTGTGCCTCATTATGAAGCTACTGTTCTAGTCTGTGAAAGGCAAAAGGAAGATATGGATGAGGGGTGTGATGCTCAGAATATGAAGGAGAAGAAGGATGTGGCAACTAAAGTAGGAATAGAATCACTAGAACTTGGCAATTAATTGGGGGAGGGGTGGGCTTAAGGGGAAGGAAGAAAAAAAGATAGTGGTAGTTCCATTAATAGAAGGAGACCATGAGGAGGAGATATCTCAGAAAGAAAATTAAAAGGCCAGTTGCAGGCATCATGAATTTAAATATTCTGCCTTGGGAAGAACAGACAGAATATCTATTTTTAAAAATGCTTGGCTTGGCACCTGTTGCAACGTGGTTATGGTATCAGCCACATACACTGAGGCTGCGGGTTCGAACCCTGCCCCAGCCAGGTGAACAACAATGACAACGGCAAGAACAATAGCCAGGCATTGTGATGGGTGCCTATAGTCCCAGCTACTTTGGAAGCTGAGCAAAAGAATCGGTTAAGCCTAAGAGTTTGAAATTGCTGTGAGCTGTGATGCTACAGCACTCTACCAAGGGTAACATAGTGAGACTCTGTCTCAAAAAAGAAATACTTTCTCTGGGCAGCACCTGTGGCTCAAAGGAGTAGGGAGCCGGCCCCATATGCCAGAGGTGGCAGGTTCAAACCCAGCCCCGGCAAAAAACAAACAAAAAAATGCTTTTTCTTTTTTGCTATAGTATCATAGTGCAGCTTCAACTGACAACTAAATAAAAGTAGTTCTTGCTTTGTAGTACCATGTTAGGTGGATCTTATGGCTATTGAAGTTGTTTCCACGCTCTTCACAAATCTTAGGCCATGCAAAATGAGGGCTGCCTGTACACAGATTCCACTAACTATAGACATACCAGTGTTACTGTACCTTAGCACTATTGATACTTTGGACTGCATATGTTTTTGCTTTGAGGGACTGTCCTGTGCATTGCAAGATGCTTGGCAACATTTCTGGCCTCTACACACTAGATGCTAGTAGCACTACCTAATATGAAAAAAAAAAAAATGCTCCTAGACATTGTGAAATACCTCCCTGGGGGTGGAGGGCAAAATCTCCCCAGTTCAGAACCATGATAATATATGTCCATGTAGATACAGATGTACAGATATAAATTGACATGAATAGTGAGAGAGGAGGCATTTTACTGATCTTGTTTGTTCCTCATGGTAAACTGCCCAGTTGATGATATCATGGTCCCTCCATGACCAACATTGCTCTCCTTATTACATCTACATAAAGATCATCCCTGCTGTAAGTCCACTGGTGAAAGGTATTGAATGTATTGCTTGTACTTCTGTATATTTAAGTCATGGATTCACAGTTACTTTGCTCTATAAAGGAAAGAAATCATCCTTTCTATCAGGGAAATCTGTCAGTTGCTCTCCTGAATAATTTTATAGCTATTACTTCTATCTGAACCTGTATTTGCTTTCAGTTACTCAGCTTGTCATTCTCTTCTGTTCATCAGTAGTGGAGCTATGCTATATCACGTCACCTCCCTGATAGTATGTTGGTAGCAATTTAAAACATTTTGCTTGTTATAATACTCTGGCATTTTTGTTGTGGGTAGTTTAGCCGTGATACCAATTACTCAGTTTGATGGTTAGTTTTGTGTGGCAATTTGACAGACCAAAGGGTGCCCAGGTGAAACATTATTTCTGAGATGTCTGTGAGGATGCTTCTGGGTGAAATTAGCATTTTGGTTAGTGGACTCAGTACAGGAGATGGTCCTTCCCAGTATGGGTGGGCATCATTTGATCTGTTGCCTGAATGAAACAGAAGGCTGAGGAAGGAGAGATTTACTACTTTTGCTTCCTTTGTGTCTGCTAGAGCTGGGATGTCTCGACTAATCTTTTCCAGCCCCCAGACTGGCATTTACACCACTGGCACACCTCGTTCTCAGGCCTTAGAACTCACACTCAATTACAACATCGGCTTTCCAGACTGTCCAACTGACAATGGGAAGATCCTGGGACTTCTGCATCTCCTCAGTTGTGACCAATTCCTCATTAGTCTCCATTTTAAAATACGTATTATGAAAAGCTAGAGACCCAGGAAAGCTAATGGAATTCAGGCCAAGTCTGAAGGCCCAATATATAAACCCATCTCTTACTGGCTCTTTTTCTCTGGAGAATCTGGACAATATGCTCGGGTTTGCAGAGAAGTTACTAAGAAGGGAAGCAGAGTGTTGGATGGGTAGAATCCAGCCATGTTTCAGGCATCAGTGGGCATGGGAGCTCCAGATTTTTAAAGAGGGGCCTCTCAATGTGTAGCAGGAACTTAGAGTTGTCACCTGAGAGACTAGTGCACAAACAACAGGATTTCTAACCATTGGAATCAATTTTTGGGTACAAAATTTCAAACCCAAAGACTAAAGTTCTTTTTGTTGTTTGTATTTTTTAAGTCCCTCCTCTTAGTGGTGGGAATGAGTGACTAGACAAAAAACTGAAACTGAAACTAAGAATTAGGGACAAAGCAGTCGTCCATTTATTTGATCTGTGTGGTGGAGAAATTGTGACCTGTGGAATAGTCAATAACACCAGTGGAAAATGAGGGCTCTTTGGTAGAGAATTATAGAAAATTGTCTTAAAGCCAAACTCTGCCCAATGAAAGCTGCATGGGTACTTTCTTCCTCAAGTTAGAAGGAAATGGGGTGGGGTGGAGAGATGAAAGGGCCCAGAGGGCTATCTGCCAAGTGAGGGACAATGAAGCTGATGGCTGATATTAAAGTAAAAAAACCAATTTGATGGAAGGCCAGACCACACCCATGAAAAAGCACTGATAGTACCAACTATTCATGGCACACCACACGTCTCCAAAGACTCACTGACTGTCTTAATTTGGGCTTTTCTTTTTTAATTTCTAAGTCATTGGAACCTGTATTCTGTCAATAAAATAGGATCATGATGGTTTAAATCTATTCTTGTCCATGAAAGCTACGAGCAGTCTTTAGTTTTTTTCCTGATTCTTGCTCAGAGTTTTTCTTTGCTTCTTCAGATTTTATAGTCAATTAAGAAGTTTTTGCTGTTAATGCAACAAATAGAACATGTGAGTTTCTATTTGTGCACTTAGGTAGGAAAGAATAAAACAAACTGCGGTTTGTCAGATTTGGGCCTAGTCCTACATTTTTAAAAAATGTAAATAAAAATTTAAAAAATTAAATATTTTTAAAAAAATTAAATATTAAATATTTACTGTTACAGTTACTTAATACTTAGATGTTTAAGAATAATAAATTATTAATAATAATGTTTTGTTATTCTCTTTAACTATTGCCTTTCTACAGAAGGTTGAGATAAGTATAAATTGATCATTATCTGAAATTACATTATTGGTTTTACAATTTCACATTAATTTATACTAGCTCAATTTATACTAGTTCAAAAAAGAATAACTTCAGTGAACTTACATATTTTGGAGATAAATATTATCACATAGGATGTTTTTACTTAATGTACATTTCCTACATGACTTAGCTTTTTAATGATTCTGATTTATATTAGGGTGGTTGAGTGTGTATATTGTGTATATTTTCTTTTTGACAATTGACTCATTGTTTGAGTCAAAACTTTACTGTTTGCTTTACTTAAATCCCTAAAGCCCATAACTCAGAAATCAAGGAAATCTTCACCTAGATGGGAATTTTTAATTGTTCAAACTGAGCTTTTTTCTTAAGCAATGGTCTTTTTTTTTTTTTTTTTTGTTTTAACCTCTTTCTGCAAGTTCCTTGATTTTAAATTAATGATTTGATTAAGTCAGGCAGTTAATAAATGCATGTTCACCCATCCATCAAACATTTGTTTCACATTCTGTCATGTGTGGCCATCTGCTAGGCAGAGGGAAATCAGGGTGAATGAGAAATTGTCTCACATGCTAATTCTTGCCCCTGCGTGTTGCTCCTTGAGTGTGGTGAGCTTCCCTGCCTTGACCTTCAATTGGCCTGTCAATTCTGTCTTTTCTTGCCATTAAATCTGTCCCTTGCTGTTCTTACTAATCTGTCTCTGTTACCATTATCCTAGATCAGACGCCTTTTATTTTATTACTGGGATAGCTGCAACGACTAATTAATGAATCTCTGTTCTTCCTCTGATTCATACTCCATGCTGTGGCCATAGGATCTTCCTGAAATGCAAATCAGACTTTGTCATAAGCTACTCTGAAACTCTTCAGTATTTTCCATTCCTCCCCTGATGAAGTCTTGCTTGTTAGCATTCTTCGAGGCTTGTTGTGATCTGACTCATATATATCTCATTCATTCTTCAAGGGTTGTTGTGATCTGACTCACATATATCTCACCTGGTTCATCTCATGGCATTTTCATCACTGAAATTCTTTAGTTCCTTGAGCGTGTGTTCCCTTATCTCTGGGTCTTCTGAGAGCCTTCCTGTCTGACTCTTCACCTCAACATTCTTTATCTACCACCCCCTTTTATTACCTACCCTTTTCCTAGCGAATTCCAACTCCTACAGAATATCTAGGTTTACATCTTCCTATTTCCAGGAAGCTTTCTCTGGGTTAGACATCTCATCTCTGAGCACCTTTACCAAAGTTGGTATTGAAATTGCATCTCTCCACAAGCAATATGAGAGCAGGGAAAAATGTCTTTTCCATTTTATATACCTAGAGGTTAGCTCAGTGCTTGTTTCACTGCAGGTGCTAAATAAGCAGTTGGAAGAATGAATGATTAAATGAGAAAACAACTCACCATATACTTTAAGAAATTATGTTGTATTTTAAAATGCAATGAGAACCTATTTTTCATAGTCCTTGCTAGAACTACAAAAAGAAAATAACCAGTGACCTTGTTGTTAGTCCTCAGTCATATCTGGAAAAAGACAAAAAATAAAGCAAAGTCATTCTGTTTCCTGCCATGTACAGAATGCTGAGTGTGCGCCATTTGTGACAGAAACTTAGATTTAGCCTTCTCGATTCTAATCTCTTGGTGTGGTTTTATTTTCTTTTCCTTTTTGTTCTTGGTAAATGACACACCAAGAGACCCCCCCTCCCCGCTCACCATCCTGTTTTGATCACTCTCCTGATGAATCTTGAAGATAGCAAACCTTCCTAGGCAACTGGCATAGTGGAAAACCCTTTAACCCAGAAGTTGGAAGACTTGCAGTTGGTTGGAAAAATAGAGGAAAATGTAGGTACCTCAAGTTCACGGGCTCATACTGGCCAGGCCACTTTACCCATCTGGAAAATTAGAGGCATTGGACTAAAAGAGATTGTCACAGGCACACCCAACACTTAACCATTCTTTAATTCATTTTAAATAGAATTAATTTATTCATTTTTCAATTTATATAAAAGTTTCAAGTCTACTACCTAAAGTGAGATATGTTTCTATTAATATATGTCTCTGAGTTCAAGTTCTCTTAAGTTGCCTGAAAATCCTTGCATGGCAGAGATCCCAGCTTCAAACTGTACAGAACCTACTGCTGGCACTCAGGCCTGACAAGGAATCTTTTGGAAACTATTAAGACAAGCCTAAGAAGAGCCTGATTTCCACAGGGTGACTGGCACGAGGACATTTCTTCTGGACCACAGGAAATCTGAGGAAATTTTATGCATGGGAGCCTGGGAGGTAGATGTAAATGCAATGTCTCTTTCCTGATCTTGTTGTAAATTGGAGCCACCAGAGAGAGCTGCTTTGGGTGGAAGCTGAAGGCACTTTGCAGCAGTGCACATGGCGGCAGTGCACAGTGAGTTGTGAGGGGATGTGGCACCCTATCTGATCCTTAAGCTGCAGGTGCAGGTGCACTGGGAACATATCTTTTGACAGCAATAATGCATCCCTTCAAGTGACCTCTCTGCCAAAGTTGGTGAAAGGACTGGCTGTGACCACATACAAGATATCCCTGGAGACTCTGAAAAAATAATTACAGTGAAGGGAATTTTGCAACACAGCATTGTCCTATAAAATACAGATTAGAATGCCAAGCTAACCAAATTGGAGTAATTGCTATTAACAAAAACTCTTTTGCCTCCTCAGGATGATAAGACCATTTCTGAGCCAAACACTGTCATTGTGTCATTTTTATGGCAGAAATTCTCCCACCATGATTTAGACTTGTTCTACTGTTCTAGAACAGTAGTCACTGGCCACATGTGTCTGCTGAATACTTGAAATGTGGCTGGTCCAAATAGAGATATGCTGTAAGCGACCAGTCACCAGATTTCTGACCCTAAATGTCAAAAAGAATGTTAAAATGTTAATCATTTTTTATATTGATTACATGTTGAAATGATAATATTTTGGATATATTAGGTTAAATAAAACATATTACTGAAATTAACTTCTAGTTTCTTTTTACTTTTTTTAATGTGACTACCAGGAAATTAAAACTATATATATGGCTTACATTATATTTCTATTGGACCGGGCTCACTGATGTGTAACATTTAAACACTAAATTATATGCCGCTTACTTTACTTTTTAAATCACACAGGAACAAGTTTTTGGCTTGATATAATTACAGACTCCTTGAGGGTAGATTCTGTGTTTCTATTTTTCATTTTCCAGATGCTTATTGCATTGCTAGCACTTGATTTCACTTCATACTTGGTGACCTGAGTTAATTTTAAAAGATTATTTGTTTGTTTCTATAAAACTGTGAGCCGCTTTGGATTGTGTCCTAGATAAGTGCATTTTGATCACAAACAGAACTTTGTATTGGTATTAAGAAAGCATTCAGTTTAGAAAATGTGCTAATGAATAACAGAATTATTCTAATTCCATCATAAGCTCATTTTTCCTTCTCCCTGTTTTATACTTCAAAATGGGAAATTTCAGAAAAGCATCCAGGAAAATTATTTCATTAATGTTCTTGTTTCCATACATTTTTGTTAATTTACAACTGAGAAAAATATTTGCTGAATTTATAAAATTCTAAATCATTATTTTTATTTGTAATTACTTAGTTTGAAACAATTTTTCCCACCGAAATCTTGTAAAAACAAGAAACTCCTAAGTACTTGTCAGGCAGGTTTACCAATTATGTGTGTGTGAGTGGGGGGGAGGGGGGGAGGTTGCCACATTTGCTTTCCCATTATCCATTTATCACTTATCTGTATTAATTTTTTCATGAGCCATTTGAAAGACAGTTGCAGACATTATATTTTACTCCAAAAATACATCAGTATTTCCTAAGAATAAGGATATTCTCTAATAAAATCATAATACAGTGATCAAATTCATAAAATTTAACTAATTCAATGCAATTATGTATTATACAATACAGATTGAAATTTTGCCAATTGACCCCAATCTAGTTCAAGATCATGACCATGCATTCCACTTAACATGTCTTTCTTCGTTTCCTTCCATTAAGCTTCTTTTTATTTCTTTTGTCTTTCAGGACAATGATATTTTTAAGAGTCTGGGCCACTTGCTTCTTTTTTTTTTGAGACAGTCTTACTCTGTTGCCCAGACTAGAGTCCTATGACACCATAGCTCGTAGCAACTTCAAACTTGTAGGCTCAAGTTATCCTCTTGACTACAGGCACCTGTCACAATGCCTGGCTAGTTTTTCTATTTTTGGTAGAAATGGGTCTCAATCTGGCTCAGGCTGGTCTCAAACTTCTGAGCTCAGGCAGGAGCTTCCTTGGCCTCCCCAAGGCATGAACCACTGTATCAACCTGGGCCAAGAGTTTTGTGCAATGTCTTTTGATGTGAGCTTCCCAGTGATGAGATGCAGAATATGAATCTTTTGGCAGAAGCACAAGGTGAATGTTGCTGTGATCTTAAGCATCACATCAGGAGCACGTGAAGTCAGTTTGCCATTTTGGCAATGTCAACTTGATTAAGATAGTGCTCACAGATTTTTCTACTGTTAAACTACAAGTTTTGTTTTTGTAACATGTAAGTCATCAGTAGAGAAATGCTTTAACAATCTAAATATCCTGTTCAAACTTCAAACTTGGATTGAATATCCTTCTTCAAACTTGGATTGTCAGTCTCCCAACTTCCACATATATTTTTAGCCTGTACCAATGATTCTTATCCGAATTAATCATACTTATTCATATTCTTTAACTAAAACAACACACTGCAATGGATTAAATGTAGAAATAGATATGAATAATCAAATGAGTTATATTAAGCAGACATTAAAGAAATTTGCAAAACTATAAAATAATGCTACTCTATACAAGTTCATTTTTGTTTTCGGAAAATAGAGCTATTTACAAGCAAATAGATTATTCATGTTAATGTGTAACAAGCTTATATAAACTTTGTTATTTTAAAATGACTTTCTTTCTTTTTTCTGGATTTTTTTTGTTGTTTGTTTGTTTGGTGTGGGGTCTTACCCAGGTTGGCCTCGAAATTCTGGCCTCAAGCTATCCTCCCACCTTGCCACTCACCACCCTAGGATTACAGACATGAACTGCCACACCAGCCTATTGTGAAAGGAATCTAATAAATATTTTAAAAAATTTCTCAGCATTAATTTTTAATATAGTAAACATCAATAGATATAACCCACATAAACCAAAGCCCTATGAGGTCTTCAGTAAGTTTGAGAGTACAAAAGGGTCTTAATAAGAAAAAGTTTAAGAACTATTGTCCAAGACCAAATTGGATGCTGATATCAGTGTTACAACCTGGAAATTTCTTGGGAAAGTGACAATGACAGTGAGAGTGAGTTAAAATAGATTCTCAGATTAAGTCTATCCTTCTCATAAAAGTATGTTCAGCATAGACCTGAGATTTTCCTGAGAACATACTTATCTTTGGGGGTATACAGCATAATGTTGAGGGATAAAATGATGTCTGAAATTTGCTTTAAAATAATACAGTGGAGAAAACAGTGGTGCTGGTGAGGGTATTGAAGAAATGAAACATGCTGTTAATTGTTGAAGCTACCTGATTGGTTCATAGGGATTCATTATAAAATTTTCTTAATTTTGAGTATGCTTGAACATTTTCAAGCTGAAATCTTTTTGAAGGTTCCATCTCTAGATAAACTGTTTAAATGGTGTAGATTTACAAGAGAATCAAGCTTCATTGCCTGAAATGTCATAATTATTTAAAACTTGCATTAATTATGGCTTGTTGGATTTATATAATATCTTTCTTCAAAGAGTTCAAACTGACTCACCTTACCAGATTTTTAAAACAAGAATACTGATTATCTATTTCTTTGGCCTTTTAAAATATCTTAGGGAAGTTTGCAATGTAAAAACAAACCCATCAAATATAAGTCAAAAACTATCATACAATGACAAATAAAATTATTGCATTTTTTTGATTAACTGTAATAACACAGGTTGCCTGAATGCAAATTATGTCATTGAAGTGTAGGCCCTAAGATCAGATAGACTTGAGCTTGGTTCCTGGCTCTGCTCCTTTATAACAATATCAACTATAATAGAAATATCAACGAAGCCAATTGAGCTTGATATGTGACAGGTTTTCTGTTAAAACCTTATATAGTTGCTGGCATTATCTTGTAAAAACCCAGTTTTCATTTAATTTTTTTCAACAACACTATGAGTTACTTGTACTCAATGAATAAGCTGTCCAGATCACATTGGCTAAGTATTTCATCAGGAATTCAAAACTGGGGTGCAAGGTCAGTAGCTTTTAACCACTGCACGACATTGCCCTATCTTACCAGCTCACTGCCTTGGGGTAGTTATTTCTTCTATCTTCAGCTATCCTATTTTGTATCCTATTTTGTAAAATAGGGATTAAAAATAGCTACCTCATAAGCCAAGGGTTACATCAGATAATATTTGTGGCATTTAAGAATATAGTACTGGGCAGTGCTCGTAGCTCAGTGGGTAGGGCGCCAGCCACATACACCCTGGCTGGCGGGTTCGAACCTGGCCGGGCAAGCTAAACAACAATGACAACTGCAACAAAAAAAAATAGCCAGTATTGTGGTGGGCACCTATAGTCCCAGCTACATGGGAGGCTGAAGCAAGAGAATTGCTTAAGCCCAAGAGTTTGAGATTCCTGTGATGCCATGACACTCTACTCAGGGTGACACAGTGAAACTCTGTCTCAAAAAAAAAAGAAAAAATAGTACTATTATTATCATTTTTCTTAAGTAGGATAGCCTTTATAGAATTACCACCTAAGACTATATTAAATCATCTGGACAGCTAGATATAAAATACATAAGATTGGTTTTAGAGCTCTCTCTCCAGGATGGTAGCCACTGGTCACATGTGTACTTGAAATATGGTTAGTTGGAACTGTGATGGGCTGCACACAAGACTTCAGAGACTTAGTAACAAAAAGTAAAATAGCTTCATATTTTTACATTAGTTATATATTTAAATAACATTACAGGTACATTGAATTAAAATATTATTAAACTTAATTCTATTTGTTGTTTAAAAAATTTAAGGTAGCTATTGGAACCTGCAAAATCAAACTGTTGCTTTCATTGTAGTTTTATTTATTTATTTGTTTATTTATTATTTCAGGTTATTGTGAGGTACAAACAACCAGGTCACAATATTTGAATGTTAGATGGAGTCCCTCTTGTAGTTGTGTCCTGGATACACCCTTTCATTGTGCCCTTTAAGTGGAAGCACACCAACCCCCCCCTCCACTCCCCCCTCCCTTATTTCCCTAAACAACAATCCCCTCCCCCCAACTAGAAATAAGTTTTTCTCCTATGTGGGTATGTGTTAGACCTTCTACTGGCTTCATAATAAAATTGAGTACATTGCATACTTGCTTTTCCATTCTTGTGATTCAACTCCATCCAGGTTAATACAAAAGATGTAAAGTTAGCATCTTTTCTTAAGGCTGAATAGTACTCCACAGTATACATACACCACAGTTTGTTAATCCATTTTTGTGTTGATGGACATTTAGGTTGTTTCCACATCTCGGCGATTATAAATTGAGCTGTGATAAACAATCTCTAGGGCAAATGTCTTTATGATAAAGTGATTTTTTTTCTTCTGGGTAGATGCCTCGTAGTGGGATTATGGAGTCAAATGGGAGGTTGTCATTGTGTTTTTATGGTCAGTGATTGGAACTTGAGTTACTTCCGAAAGTGAAGGAAGTATGATTCCTTTAGGAAGCTTTTCCCCCCTTGCAGCAAAGCCTGATGTACTGCTGCCTTTTCCTGCTTTAAATCATTTACAATGTGGTCAATACCCATAACATAAAACTAAGAAGAGATTGTTAACATACATAATCTAAGCATGTGGGGTGGAGTGACCTTCAGGCCGAAGCCAGCATTCTTCAATCATTTTCCTAACTGCTAAGTGTATGGTGTAGTATTCTTCCCTAATGACATAATTTTATCTTTCCAATTACACAGTTTCAGGAAAATAGGTAAAAAAATAGTGAGGATCTTTGAGCTAGAAAAATAAAATATATCATGTGTTTAATGAGCTGTGATCTTCATGTTGGTAAGTTCAACACAAATACAAATGTTAGTTATGTATTAACATAAAACAGGTTTATTCTTTGATTATATTAATTTAGTTTTCTTTTCAAAGTGAATTCCAAAGAAAATAATTCCACAAGAGTAGACTGACCACACATCCTGGTTTGCCTGGCACAGTTCAGTTGTACCTGTTGGTCTAGCATAATGATTAACTAGCTCTCACTTTCACCCTCCAGTGTCCCAGTTTGGGGACATGGTAACCATTCATATGATCCTTATTGATGAAAGGATTTGGTGGCCAAATAAGTTTAAGAAATGAGTCATACTCCTTGCTCTCAGAATTTTACACCACATACTGGCCTCTGAGAAGTCATACAATAAAACACTTTTTAACTTAGTGTAACTCAGCGTTTCTTAAATTTATTTCATCATGAAACTCCTTTTTTTTCTCATGACATGCATTAACATTCCACAGAAAAATATGTAAGAATAGTTTCCTCATGTTAAGAATTATTCAAGGCCATGTTCTTGAATAACAGGTTTCTACCATAGGAGGAGTTTTTTTTTTTAAATCATTATGTAAATAAATCTATAAACTTTATATGTAATAACCTCTTTAGCTGTTTCTTGAGCAAAGCAGTGACACAAGCAGATACTTGCTTAAAGTAGTGTTTTTCTTCTTGGGAGGCTGAGGCGAGAGAATTGCTTAAGCTCAAGAGCTGGAAGTTGCTGTGAGCTGTGATGCCACAGCATTCTATCGAGGGCAACAAAATGAGATTCTGTCTCTTAAAAAAAAAAAAAGTAATGTTTTTCTTTCATTCATGATTAGGAAATCTGAGTTTCACCTCTGACATTCTGATTCAATTCAGTTAATTTCAATAAATATTCATCCCATGCCTCCTATACATCAAGCTCTGGTTACTACAAATGCAAAGATGAATCAGACACAATCCCTTATCTTCAAGTTGCACATAAATATGTGACTCGGTTGGCTCCTCTTCACAGGGGCATTTTTTTCTTCCTATGTTTTGTTGATTGTTTTTCAAAATTGCGTTTTTACTTCTTGACTCATTCCCAGCATTCTATACATGTCAGTGGAAACACAGGTTTGTATGAAATGATAGAACAAGGTGTAAACAATGTTATTAAAGCATACACAAGGGACTGCTCACTGTGGAGATGCTTTGGAGCAAAACTTTGAGTAAAATTAAAAGACTGATAGACACAGGAAGGGTATAAATTATTTCTAGGCCCAGAAAGTTGTTTGTACAAAGAAGCAATGACAGGAATGTCTATGAATTGCTGGAAATATATTTGGTTGATGGGGGGCAAATATAAGGTTGAAAAGATAATTGGGAAGGGTGGCACCTGTAGCTCAGTGGGTAGGGCACCGGCCCCAGATACTGAAGGTGGCTGGTTCAAACCCAGCCCCTGCCAAACTCCAACAAAAAAATAGCCATGACGTGACGGATGCCTATAGTCCCAGCTACTCGGGAGGCTGAGATAAGAGAATTGCCTAAGCCCAGCAGTTGGAGATTGCTGTGAGCTGTGATGCTACAGCACTCTACTGAGGGCAATAAAGTGAGACTCTGTTTCTATTTAAAAAAAAAAAAAAAAGATAATTGGGAACCAAATATAAAGGCTCTTTAAATATTATTTAAGGAGACTAAAGAAATGACCCCTGATTTTAACTGCTACATTTAATGTCATGGGTGAGTACCCTTTAGTATTGGAGAGCCAAATAACTCTTTAAGATCCTGAAGAGAAACTTACATAGGGGTTAAACTTCAAGGAAATAAAGTATGCTGAATCATCATCAAGTACACAAACTTTGGGTCACTCCCTTTCAATAAAATAATTGTCATAAACTTTGCTTATCATCTAATCTAACTACTGTAGCAAGAACTTCCTCCAGAGAGTACCTGGCCATTTGTGTTTATGTGTGTGTGTGTGTGTGTGTGTGTGTGTGTGTGTGTGTGTGTGTATTATGTAATAGCAACAGAGCACATTTATAAAAGGGAGTTTAATTCTGCAGTTTAAATATCCTTTGCCTTAGTTTTCCATCTGTATAATAAATGATCTTCCTGGTGTTTTAAAAGTATGTTTGCTCTTGATTTTTAAAATAAGATGTCCAACAAATGAGTTCAAACTATGTCTAACCTACTGTATTAGTCAAAAAATTTGCACAGACTTTTTGCATACTACATAACAGCAAAATCATAATTGTTTTTTAAAACTCTTTGAATGTTGGTAATCAAGAACTTTACTTTTTTTTTTATTTTTTTTAACCAGTTGAGAAGCTGCCTAATTCAACTAGAAAATCTGACATAAGCCCCACCCTGACCTCACTTCATGACTAGCCAAAGGAAAACAGGAGTTTAGAGGTTTCACAGCTGCTGACAGAGAGTCCTTGGAAAGAATTATTTTGGAATATTCTTACTGTTGCTAAAGAAGGGAATTCGAGAGGTCAGAAATAGGAAGCCAGGAAGAAAACAATCTTGTCAGCATTTGAAATGGATTAACTAGAGAATTACCCTGTGGTTAAAAGTCCACAATGTTTCAGTAACTTTATTCAGTAAATTTTATCCCAAAGGACTTCCATTGCCTGTGTTTTGCTACAAATAAATTTGCTTACCTTAACTCTATGAAGAGCTTTACACACCACATCTGCTTTGATTTGAATTTGCCAGATTTCATTACAGCTACCAGCTCCACTGAAAACAAGGAGCCTTCCAGGATGTGGGAAAGCCCTTGGCAATCACAGGTTGGATTATGTGGTTGTTGCTTTTGCTGCTATCCTTATCTTAGAAGAAGTCCCATCCCGAACTGTGTGACCTCCGCCATGAACCTCCAAAAGCCTGTTAATTGTACTGGGGCTTCTTCTATAGAGTGTAACAAAGGGAGTGGTGTTTTTCTAATCTAAACTAGTTGGATAATTTACTTTTATTCTTCCATTTGTTTTGATATTTGTACCCTGAAAAATTAAATATATTTATTTCTTTGAATAAACAAAATATCTCTCACTTGGATTAGCTAGCCACTGTGTTGTGTTGTTTCGGTGGGGTAATGGGCAGTGTGTGAGTTGAGATTCAGAGAACCTATGCTCCATTTTCTACTTGCTTACTATTTGTTTAACCTTGTTTAAAGCAAGTTAACTTCCTCAATCTCAGTTTCATTACCTTCAAAATGGGGAGGGTGATGATACCTAAACTGCAATGATTGGGTATGCCAAGCATTTCATTAAAACAATAATGTGTTAAACTCTTTCATTTCCTCCCCCACCCCAAACCATCTTTACTTTATTTCCTTCTCTTTTGCTTCTTGAAGTTCCTTGAACTCAGAGCTGGATTAAGGCATGGGATTTATGGGCAACTTCACTGTGTGCCAACCTATAAAAGTGTTAGCCAGTCCGGGGTTACATTGTAAATATGTTGCCAAAAATTCAGGCTTCCATCTGCTAGACTAGGCAAAATGTAAATTTTCAATACCATTCCTGCCAACAGAGGCATGACCTTGTTTGGAAATAAAAATACAAGGCAAACAGGCCAGGCACCATAGTTCAAGCCTGTGATCCTAGTCAGGAGGCTGAGGCAGGAGGATACCTTAAAACCAAGAGTTTGAGTTTGCAGTAAGCTAGTGTGCCACTGCATTTTAACCCAGCCAACAGATTGAGACCCCGTCTAAAAAAAGAAAGAAAAAAAAAAAAAAAGCCAAGCAAAACAAAATTCTCCTTGCTAGAGTCACCCTATGTTTTCTGAGCTTTCTTGCACACAAGCAGTTACAAATAGCCCAAATCCCAAGGTTCAAAATGTAGGCCATAATACTTCTTAATGAAAATAAAATTCATCTTTTTATTTAAAAGCTTAGTCTCTGAATATGTTTCCAAGGAAGTGGTCACATCATTCAAAACATCGACTATGCTGTAACCACTAGAAGTCAATCAGTAAATCAATTTGTTTCTGGGTAAAACTTTTTATTAGTATCATTTTTCATCCCCTCTACATAAGTGCTCAACAAGCAGTCTTGGGTTTGAGAGGCCGAATCTTTTGCTTGCCAGTGATGTGCAGGTTTCCTGGTACTCTTTATGAGTTTTCCATATATTTCACCTCCACACATGCTGCCCTTACTTTACTTTGTTCACTATTCATCTTTTGAGTCAACTAAAAAATCAGTTCCTCTATGATACCTTCCTTTCTTTCCTTATTTTCCCACAGAGAATTACGATCCTGCCTTGATTTCAAGATATTAGCTTATGTTTTTATAGATCAAAGGAAAAGAAATAGAATATTAAAAGTAAGCACTGATTTTAAGACATGTTCCAATGGAGAAACACAACGTGATCAAACAAGTTTTAAAGCGTAGCAAAAAATTTGCTTTGTCCTAAGAGAAATTCTAGCATATAGTGTGTTCTCTATTTTGGTATTTATCACATTATATATCTATATTTATTTTACTCTAAGAGATAGGATTTTTGTCCACGAAACTTGCATGAAACAAAAGCCATTTTACTTTATTTTGAAAAATCAAAATATATTTCATTTTGAATTCCCTTATCAACATGCCTAACACGAGTTACTAGAAAGCCTTCTTTAGCATTGCTCAAGATTCCTTGGGGCATTATATAGCTTATCTTACATCATCATGGAGGAGAGAATTCTTCTTCTTCTTCTTTTTTTTTTTTTTTTTTGCAGTTTTTGGCTGGGAGTAGGTTTGAACCCACCACCTCTGGTATATGGGGCCGGCGCTCTACTCCTAGAGCCACAGGTGCCACCCTAGGATTCTTGACTTGAGTTTATTCCAGTTGCCCAGTTTTCAGGCCCACTGCTCAAGCCTAACTGACCTATTTGCAGGGAGGCTGCTCTGCTGCTTCCTCCACGTCCACCTCAGCCCTAAGGCCCTTTTCTAAGGCTAGCAAGGCCATAGCAATAGCAAGTTGCCAGCCATCTACATGCATTTCTTATGAAACATTCCGCCACGGATTGGGATTCTAAGTGGGAATAAGACCCAAGTCCATACCCACTTGAGGGAATCATTTCTAATGCCCAGTTACCCCCCTCTCTTCAATTTAAAACAATAACTTCTATCACTTCTCTTCTGAGATGAAGAAGTATAATCTTCCTCAATGTGCCTGAATCTCAAATAGTTTTAGTTCCATTTGTGTTTATTGAGTGAGGGAGGGATAAGTACAATACAAAGAGAGAGCAAACTTCACTTTTTCAGGTGTTAGACAGGAAAGGAGAGATTATTTTACCACGATGAGTCGATAGCAGAAAAAACAAAAATCGCATTAAGCAACAATCAAGACTTACCAGTTGGTTAGGTGTGTGCATCCATCCCCTCCCAGTACACACTGGCCTTCTTGAGAATAGGAGCTTTGCACAAATGCATAAATATATTCATGATCTATGTGTATTTGACTTAATAAAAGGAAAAAAAAATAGAATAGGAGCTTTGCTTCTTCATGGATGGCTCCTGAGCACTCAACCTGGTATATGTCATCAGCCAGGGAAGAAGGGTTCAATGAGCTGAATGCACTGTGGGTTACTATTCTTGTCTTCTAGGGTAATTCTGGTCTCAGGGACTTCTAGATGCACTAAAATAGGAAACTCAGGAACAATCTCTGTTCTCTAACTATAACCTTTTGATTAATCCCAGATGCATCAGGAATATTGGTTGTTAAACATGCTGAATTGGAATTATAAAATTCCAGTTCCCAGCTGGGGTCTGAAATAGATCTCAGCTCTGCTTTTTACCCCTGAGAAGTCATTCTATGTCTTTGTGCTGCTCTGTCTAGTCACATATTGTGAAGTTACTAACGTGTTCTGAATTTAGATGGAAAGTACACACTGTTCATTGAGGGAACATCAATATTTTTGAAAGTAAAATATTTGATGGGTACACACATACTTGTACTTTGCTTTTGTTATATATTTAGCAGTTAGTTTGAATCGCTGACAAATATCAAGAACATTTCGTGTGAGAACAAGGAAGAAACTTGGTTACTGTGCAGTCACCAGTGAACACGTTAAAGCCTGGGCTATTTTACTACCTCTGTTCATGCACTTCCTTCATTGTGAATGCAATTTGAAGCCAATTTTCAAGCTTGTTCTTTAGAAAGCTAAAGCCTCATGCTACTGCTTTTCATCCTTTTACTACCCAATAGGAGTTCCCAACCAGACCATCACCATACATAAAAGATGACAGTCAATCTGATATAAATTACTCACAGGACTTACAGCACAAATTAAAGAGAAGAACTTAAACTTCAGAGACTGAATGGCCTGTGAAGATTTATTTATGTAGCACATATTATCAAGACATCTTCAATAAGAAGCTACAGTGGGATCTGATAAAAACTATGATTTATCAGTAAATGCTACCCTCATGAAGATTGTTTCCAGAGGTGGAAACAACATAAACACACATACACAAATACCTATAATTCAGTACATGGAGTGATGGATAGTAAAAAAGGAGTAGGGTTCAGAAGGGGTAGGGAACACTTTCAGTTAGAATAAATGAGCATTTCAGCTTGGCAGGCTCATTGAATTGTGCCTTGGACAATGAGTTATAGTCCATTTGGATAAAGGGTGAGTGGGTAGGAAGTTATAGTCCAATGCAAAAAATACCTTGAGCAATAACACACACACAGAGACCCCAACAGGCCAAGCAGCTGCCCCAAACAATAGTTAGGAGTCTTATGTCATCACATTCCTTACTTTGGCGTATGAGGTTCACATTTCATTGAATTATTGAAAGTTATTATTATGAAACATATGCTCTATTATTGGCTACCTCATAAATATTTTAAAAATTGATCAACAGAAAATATATGAAAAGTAAAATAATACTTTCCAAAGTCCTTTTTTAAAAAGTTTTATTTATTTTTACTTTTACATATACATGTGTTTATTAGGTTTCCATTTTTGGCCTTCACAAAATTAAAGAAGCTTAAAATTTAATAACAATAACAATGTTTAAGATAAGGACTAGAAACAAAAACTTTGTAAAGAATGAACAAATATAAATACCTTCAGAAAAGAAATCAGAGAATTTTTAATTGTAACTTCTTTCCACATTTTTCTTGTCAAAGTAAGCTATTAGTTGAGCTATCATGTTAATGTTCTCCAGAGAAATAGAACCGATACACCATAGGATTTATGTATGTGTAAAGGCACATATATACACCATGTACATACACGTATATATGTAATGTGCATTGTATGTATGTAATATATATGTGTGTGCATTTGTATATTTACATCCTATTGGTTAGAGAGATAAAGACGGAGAGCAAGTGAGACAGAGGGAGAGAGATTTTAATGATTTGGGATCACACGATTATGGGGGCTGGCAAGCCTGAAAGTGGAGGGCTGGTGAGTAGGCTGAAAATTCTGGCAGGAGTTTATTTCACTGTCTTGAGTCTGACACATTCTGGGGGCAGAATTCCTCCTTCAAGGGGGAACTTCCATCTTTTCTCTAAGGCCTTCAGGTGCCTGGATAAAGCCCACCCACAATCCCCTATTCCAGTCGACACATAAAATCGACCATCACAGCTGTCATGCTTCATGAAGACATGACACTAATGAAACAGGGGCGAGAGTGGAGTCTTTCATTTGTTTAAATTTCATTAAAAACATTTTTGCACATAAAATGTTAAAAATCCTGGGAGGAAAGAAGGGAACATCTTATCATGAACAGGTGCCAACTGACAAATCTGAGGCACACAAAAATTTGAACTATTGAAGTTTAACAACCTAAAAATGGAACAGACATGATGTCAGAATTAGAACTGATTCTCCTGACTGATTATCTGGCGATCTCTCTGTTGTACCATCTACTAGGTTCAACCCAAATTCTAATAGAATTTATAATATGTAACCTCCTCTTGAAAATCAGTGTGAGGTACTTTTATTGATACTTGTTCTATCCATACAATTAAATTCTAAGACATGCTTGTTTATGAACAACCCTACATATCACTGAATATCAATAACTTTTTTTTAAAGAATGAATTCTGCTATACATGCTCTTTATGCTGGCTAACAACTTGTTTATGTAGTTTGTGGTGGCAGACTCCCTGAGTTAGTTTCAAGGCATGCGGAGGAGCCATATTGCAGTACTTTTCCCAAAGTTGGGAAGTCTGAGAGGCAGAGGCCTAAATTCTTCGTATTAAGAAAGGCTTGGTGAGGTGTGGTGGTGGCTCACACATGTAATCCTAGCACTCAGAGGCCATGGTGTGAGGATTCCTTGCACTCAGAAATTTGAGACCAGCCTGAGTAAGAATGAGACCCTGTCTCTATTAAAAATAGAAAAATTATCTTGGCCTTGTGGCGAATGCGTGTAGTCCCAGCTACTCAGGAGGCTGGGACAGGGAAATCACTTAAACTGAGGAGTTTGAGGTTGTTGTGAGCTAGGCCAAGGCCATGATACTCCAGCCTGGAGCAATAGAGTGAAACTTTTTCTCAAAAAAAAAAAAAGCGTGAATATAGGCAGTTTGCTAAATATGAGGTTTAATTTCTTTATCTGTAAATAGAGAATGATAATGCAATAGAACTTTAGTAATGTGGTGTGTGAATAGAAAATGAGTTTCTCTGTAAAGGTTGAATAGCTCTTTGACACTCAATGCAATAAATGTTACATTTCTTTATTTTCTAAATAAAGCCACCTCCAAATCACAACTTCTCAGGGTCAACATTAAGTCCAATATCAGTTATTATTTGTGGTTATCTTCATTGGAGATTATGACATCCCTGAGTCTTATATATTCCTAGGAAAACGGGGAAGGCCTGGTTCCTCGTCTGCAGAAATGGCCATTTCCCACTTGGCTCCATTTGGTGGCTTTATACACAAGACCTTCACAAACCTGGGTGGCAGCTCAGTCTTCCAAATATACAACAGTAGTTGAGTGCTGTTCATTTGCCTCCCTAGGTGGGCTGACAAGATATCCCTTCACAATGTTCCTCTCTACTGACTGCATACTCACAAATATCTTGCACAAGGTGATCAGACACAACACAAGGGGGCAATTCTCATTTGTATTCAAACATCTGTTCCCATACAAGGACTTGCTACCTCCAGAGTGCGGCATCCAAACACTTGAAGAAACCCACAGTCCTCCCCAGGTGTCCACTGCTGGAAACAACTCCAGGGTTGGGTGACTTTCCCAAAGCCTCATTTTCATTTTCTTTGGGCCAGTCAAGTCTAATTCTTTCATTGGCTGGGAGCTTTGATGCGAGTCCTATTAGCGTTGACTCTGGGGATAAGGGAAATGTAGATCTCAAGGGCAGGGAGCCCTGACATGACTCTTTCACACAGCAGTTTTCCACTGCTGTGACCTACTGCTCCCTCTGACACTGGGTGAAATGAAAACACAACAGAGAAGAAAAGCAGCCCGGACACTGATAAATTTCCCAGTCAGTAACACTATTGCACACGTATATTGCATGGTATGTAGTAATTGCTCAATTTCTGTTGCTTTTTATCTCTATTATTTGGAACATGGTAAATAATTGGTTATGCTCTACTGAATTTTCCATTTCTTGAAAAGCTTTAAAGTGCAGGGAGAAAGAGCCTTGCTTTTGGAGTCAGGCAGCTCTAGCTTTGACTGTTGACTCTGCCTCTTACTATGTCTGAGCACTTAGGTAAATTACCTTACCCAGCCTCAGTTTTTCACTTATGAAATTAATTGTGAGGGTTAGATGCATGTAACACATACAGCCTTAGACTTTATCTGCCAGGACACGTAGATGTCATAATTAATCCCAAATCTAAAGCATTTGAGCCCACACCTGCCCACACAGCTGGAACAAGCCTGAGTTCTTTTTCACAGATATCCTAGGACCATGCAAAACAAGCTGTGTGTCAGCATCCGTTCTGCTGTTTGAGAAAGTTTGATGATGGTCAAGAAACTCCTGGAACATTCTGTAACAGAAAGCTGGGCTATCCAAGACATACAGGGCTCCACACTTGACCTGGTCCAAAATATTCCTTAAAGCAACTAGTATCTGCAACACAGTAAACTCCCAGTAAATATAGTTTCCTTTCATCTACTTTGCTTAAGAACAATTTGATGTATTTTCTAGGCAGTTGACTTTAAACTTACTTTGTCTTTATACCAGGTTAACTAATTTCACAGTGATAAAATCTAAGACCTACAATTGCCTGGGTCATGTTGTTCCATAGGAGCATCTCAGGATGTGTGAGTGTACAGTCAATGTGGCCTACATGCTGCAGGCAGGACTGGGAGAATCAGAAATGCTGTAAGTGGGATGTTTAATAGTTACTCAGAAGAGTCATGGGACTGCATCACTGTGGGCTCCATACAGCTTGGAACCAACATGCTAGATTCTTACCAAAACGGAGCAGAATAAAACTGGCTCCTTGAGTGCTGTGTAACAGACAGGATAGAATGCCATGGCCAAGCAAATAAAAACCCTACCCAGGGCTTACAGGAAAGTAGGAAGCCAACTGTTTGCAAACTGTATTGCTGGGAAAGAAAGAATATATAGAAAGAAAGACTATATAAAAGTTTATATTTAAGTGAACTCTGAACTTTGGCCAATGCAAAGAATAAGGACAATGTATAAAGCTGTAAAAGGCACTGAAGCCACTACGTCGCCATTCAAACACAGAAGAGGGTGGGGTTGCATTTTGGAGTCAGGGAAACCACTCGTGGAACTTGAATGGTACAGGAAGAGTCACACCGACCTGGCTGAACCTGAGACTCTTCCTTCAGTCGCTCTGGCTGAAGGATTCTTTTTTTTTTTTTTTTCAGAAGCCAAACAGTGTTATTTTAATTTGAATTTGCTGATACATTCAATATTTACTGGCAAAGGTTAGCGGCAGCAAGGAAAGATCAACTGAGAAGACGTCATAACCTTTGTCAGTACTAGAGTTTGTCATGTATTTGGAGGTTGGCAACCATGAACTTGAGATCAGATATCCCTGTTCTTTTCATTCTATCCTACAAATCCCAATTCAATTCCACATATAACACCTGAGCATGGTCCCTGTTGGAGCCCTAAA
>CAUYPK010030387.1:0-28202 GCA_963574355.1 Loris lydekkerianus
TCCTTTTTTCCCTTTCAGGCAGGGTTTCCTCCTGGAGTAGTGAATATTGTCCCTGGTTACGGGCCGACTGCAGGAGCAGCCATTTCCTCTCACATGGACATAGACAAAGTGGCCTTCACAGGATCAACAGAGGTAATATCAGTTACCCAGGTTGGAGGTTAGAATGTCTGCACATCTCAGAAGCTTGTTTTATGTAACTAATTTTGAGCAATACTTCCCTAAAAGTTTTTTTTTAATGTTTTGCTTCATATTCTAGCTTTCAAATATGTGTGTAGAACATAAGCAGATATAGTTTGGATGAAAGGAAGTAGCCATTACAAACTCAGAAGATGGAGTGAACTGGTTTTAACATGGTCCCATTATTTTTGTTGAGAAATATAGCCACTGAGACCTTGTCATGTAATTTTAAGGTTTATAATGGAAAATATAAATGAATGAATATAATATTATCTTGTAGATTATGAAAATTAAATAGTAGAGCCTTACCCTCAGCTCCTTATTTGAGGCTCTCTCTTCCTTAGACATTCAGAAAGGGAACTGGAAACTCAGCTTCCTTTTAATTTTACTTTTGGCCTAGACCAGTAGTTCTCAACCTTCCTAATGCCTCCTCATGACCCTTTAATACAGTTCCTCATGTTGTGGTGACCCCTAAACATAAAATTATTTTCGTTGCTACTTCATAACTGTAATGTTGCTACTGTTATGAATTGTAATGTAAATATCTGATATGCAGGATGTATTTTCACTGTTACAAAGGGGTCGCGACCCATAGCTTGAGCACTTCTGGCCTAGATTAACTTTTCTCCTTGTCTGGCTCAAGCTTGGGCATCCAAAAGGTAAAAGAACAAGAACTATGATCCCTGGGAGGAGCAACAAGAGGGAGAGAAGGAATAAAGGAGAGACACAGCCTGAGAGGTTAGAGTTTTGGAATGGATGCCCATTTATTAAGATAATTTTCCATCTTAAGCAAAAGAAAGTAGTGAGATCATATTGTACCCAGAAAAATAAATTGTTGAATCATTCTGTTAAATTATGTGACATTGTTAGATGCTCAATACAAAAAGTAATGTATGCCATTCTTTGGTATACAGTATAAAGGATGAAGAGTGAGCATCACCCCTCCTAGAGAGTTGCCCATGCACGTCAGAAGTGAGGCAGGATGTGATAAGTGAGGCAGGATGGGATAAGTACTCAGACACATACAAAGTGCCAGAAGGGGCTCATGGGAAGGGATCGGGATGTCCAAAAGTTGCTAGAACTCGTGTTTTGAGGATTTGTTCCTTTTCTTAACTTACTGGAGATTAAGAGGTGGAAAGAATGTTCCAGATAGGGAGGTGAGGCTAATTTTCTTATTTTATAATCCTACTTAGCTACTCAAATATAAAGAAATATTTACATAGAGAAAAGAAATGGTGGAAAATCAAAGATTTTTTATCTTTTAAAAATAAGGTAAATATATATTTTATAAAAAACATACTATTTCTTTCTCATGGACATGGTATAGAAAAATGTTGCATTCTACAGAGTGAACATAAAGTTCGTGTGCAATTTAAAGTAGTTTAACATAGTAAATTGCACACAAACTTCATGTCCACCCTGCATCAATTCTCAGTTGAGGTAGGGGAAAGCCAACCTCCTATTTAGGATTTACTGTAAGCAAAAGGAACGGGAATGTTCAAGACATGGCAATAAATTTTTAAATGGTGAAATCACAGGTTGACATTATAGCAAAGATGGTAAAGAAACAGAGGCCAAGGTCTGAGCCTGGACTTTTAGACCTTCCCCAGTGGGGAATTCATGTAACTGTCCAGGCCTGGATGCTACACCGGCTCACTTCTCCAGTTCTTGTGGACCACAGCTTTTCCCTGATCCCATTTGTAGTACTGCAGCCTGTTTCTGTCGGCTCATCTAGCAGCCTCGATTGTTCTTGGTTTCACATACCAAGAAACACCTCAAAACCTTGAAGGTTAAAAAAAGTAGGAAATTTCTGGGTTCATATTCTGACTTTATCCCTCCTAGCAGTGTATCTTCCAAATTTAAATATCCTGGGTGACGCCTGTGGCTCCAAGGAGTAGGGCACAGGCCCCATATGCCGAAGGTGGTGGGTTCAAACCCAGCCCCTGCAAAAAAAAAAAAAAAAAAAAATCCTTGCTAAATGTCTTTCTTCATTTGTAAAATGGAGACAATAACATCAGCCTTACTGAGTCATACAGAATGCAATGAAGTGAGCTGATGAGTAGTGGAACCTTTAACACCCAACCGAGCAATTAATAAACCACAAGTTTATTATATGTGTTCTGTGCTCATTTCCATTTTCTCTTTCCTACCCTACTCTTTAACTTCTCACACTAGTTTAGAAGGTATGAGGGAAGACTTCCTCTTGCTATAATTTTTCTCCATCTCTGCCACTCTGCCTCATCCCTTCCTGACTGTTCCCAGTACTTTTCATTCCCACGTGCTTTCTGTTCCTGCGTGGCCATAAGCTACTCGAAAATGGCTCCCCCCACATGCCGCCTCTGGCTTTCTCCTCACCCCTGCCGTCCCAGAGCATTCTGAAATCAAGTGTTAATAATGTGTTTTAGAAACTCACACAGTAAAACCATCACTGTTCCAACTCATGGAACTTAGGTCCATGCTCCCTAGAACCTCTTTTTGGGTTCCATTTTAGCTTCTGATTTGTTGCTCGGAAGAAATTAGGGAACTTGGCAAATGCCATGAAAAAGGCACTTACTTCCCCCATTGTGGTCATTGTAGCAATGATTCCCATTCTAACAACACTTTTGGCAGGGTAAGAATTTCAAGGTCCCACTAGATTAATATAAAATAGCACACTACCCACACTGTGTAAGACACAAGAAGTTATACCATTTTTAGGAGCATCTGCTGCCTCTGCCCTGTGCACATGGCAATACCACAATATCGTAGAATATATTGTTTACCTATACTTTTAATAGTTCTTATCTTTTCTTTTGCATAAATCTCTTTGATAAAAATGATGAATCTTTACTCTCTTCCAAGAGACAAAAACCATGAAACAAATTTATGGATGTTTCCTTGTTTCGCCTGTAGCTAGACTTTGGAAAATTCAACCTAGCTTTTTATTTGCCATTTAAACTTGAACTAAGCAAAAGTATGACCTGTCTTCCTTGTCCATTCTTTTAACATAGTGGTTCTCAACTTTCCTAACGCCATGATCCTTTAATATAGTTAAGTTGCTAAGTAGCAACTGTAACTACTAATACAGTTTTGTTGCTAAGTAACAACAAAAATAATTTTGTGATTGCGGGTCACCACAACATGAGGAACTGTATTAAAGGGTTGCGGCATTAGGAAGGTTGAGAACCACTGTTCTAACAATACTTTCATGGAAGTCTTTTGACATCTGTAGCATTTAGAAATTCTGATTTTATTATCTTCTTCAAGATAAAAGTTTTCTATTTTGATAGTTTCTCCAGTAAACCTAAATTTTATAAAAAGGAAAAAGAGGGGAAAAAAGATGCAGAAGGAAATTGGAGAACTCAGAGGGAAAGGCAAAGAATTTTATCTAGAATAGAGAAAATTCTTAATCACCTGAAGTGAAAATTTAACTTTTGACAGTGCTTCTAAATGCTTGGCATGGATGCTCAGTGGTTAGGGTTCTGGCCAATATACACAGGGGCTGGTGGGTTTGAGCCTGTTAAACAACAATGACAACAATAATAAAAAAAAAAAAATAGCTGGGCATTCTGGTGGGTGGCTATAGTCCCAGCTACTTGGGAGGCTGAGTCAAGAGAATCACTTAAGCCCAAGAGTTTGAGGTTGCTGTGAGCTGTGATGCCACAGCACTCTACCAAGGGTGAATAGTGAGACTGTCTCAAAAAAAAAAAAAAAAGTGGTCCTAAGGAATATACTTTAGAAGGAAAGTGAGACCCAAGAAACCCTTCAGACAGGGTTCCCAAATGCAAGTGTAGTCTTACCTTATTTTGATTAATCTACACTTAGGGGTTTGATTTAGAACCACAACATCTTCAAGATGGAAACACTTGCAGGTTTATACTTTATTCTGTATTGCACACTAGCAGTTCAGTAACCACATAACATTTAAACATACGCTTAGCAAGCATTTACCTGCCTTTTGTTATGTTGGGATGGAAATTTTTTATTAAAATCTGACATAAGGAGTAGGAAAAGAAATGTGGAGAATAAAGGAGGCAAAATATAGGGAATTATATTTAAAAAAAAAGAAAAGACCATGTTAGTGGATTAGGCTTTAATAAAAACGATAGAAGAAATAATTAAAACAGGCCAGGTTTTACTGATTGCTTTCTATAGTTATTTTTATTTTTTAATCTTGAAGGGAGGGGATCTACAAAGAAAAAAAATTAAAAACAGTACAGGCAACTATCATTAAAGAAGGAACCAGAACAGTAGAATTCCAAGTAACAGAATAGCAACGTGGAGCACAGATCCAATTTCTTTTGCTAACTCCACTGTTCAGAGTGTGTGTGTTATAGGGGAGGGAAGAGAGAGAAGGCTGTCGGTCAGTCAACAGCTGACTGTTGGTCAGTTCACTGAGCCCACGGTGAGGGGCAGTACAGAGGGGAGGGATGCAGTGTCAGGGTATTGTCACTGCAAGGAGGTAACGATCTGAGAGACCTGTGTGTGTACAAATAAAACCACCTGAGGCAGTTTCTGAAAGAGCCTTCTGGAGATTCTTTGGAGGCCAAGAAGAGCATCATTTCTACCTAGAGTCATCAGAAGGTTTCAAGGAGAAGTAGAAATCTGAGCTAGATCCCGAAGATTAGAAAGGGGAGGTAGCTTGAATTGGAGCGGGTATATAGTGAGAAGAGAGATGAGATTCAGGAGGTGCTGACTCTGTCAGTTTGGCTGGATAGAGTTCTCTGGATGCCAGTAGAAGGATGAAAAGTCCTAATAAATACGTTGTGATTGGGTCGTGACATGTCCACATAACCGGTAAAGGGATGAATTTCCCCTGCCTGGCCAGACACATCCAGATCAGCTCTCAGGTTTTACATCTTCATTCTTTTGCTCACAAACGTTTTCCTCTTGCCTCTTATGTCTGTAGCTCGGAGAAGGGAGCCTTTTATATCTACAGTGGCCAAATCTTGGAAAATGTCATTTAGGGTTTCACCCAAATGTAATTTAGCTCTGAAGTTTAACTTCAGAGCTAAATTGGCACAAACATCATATAGATTTAAAATACTATAGATTTAAATATAGATACTATACATTTTAATACATATAGATTTTAATACATATACTACTACATATACATATAATACTATACATTTTAATACATATAGATTTAAAATATGGCACAAACGTCATATAGATTTAAAATACTAAATAAACGTGTCTTTGTGAGAGCAGATTAAGCCTTCTCCTTTGTAATGTTCCATTTCAGGTTGGTAAATTGATCAAACAAGCTGCTGGGAGAAGCAATCTGAAGAGGGTGACCCTGGAGCTTGGGGGAAAGAGCCCTTGCATTGTGTTTGCTGATGCCGACCGTGAGTCTGAGCCACTTTAACTCTTCTCCTTCCATCCTTCTTGGTGTCTCATAATGCCACACAGTGAAGTTACCATTTTATAAGAAGGTTTTCTTCCCATATCAAAGTGCAAGGAATTAATCAGAGCCTAGAATTGCCCTTGAAACTCTGTTAAATTATCATTAACTTGTAACACGTGCGTAAGTTTAACACACACAATTTCTTCCTGGTTTGGAATAAATCGCTAAATACTCAACCAAACTCTAGATAACACAAACATTTGCATTTCGGAGCCATGATGTAGTTTTTCAAATTCCATACCTTTAATTATTAGTGTCATATTAAGAGTAATGAGATAACCCAGGGACCTGCTAGACTGAGACCAAATGGGAACAGAGCAATTTCACTTTTTCCATCTTCCTTCTCACTGGGTTGTATGCTAATTAAATAAAACAGCCAGAAGAAAACCACACCTTCTATTTAAATAATTTCTCTTTTTTAATCCCTTCGCAAATATAGTTGCGCTTATGTATATTTAACCTGCAATTAGGGTGAGACTCCACTATGTAATATTCTGGGTTCATTCTCATTATACTACCAAGTAGAATCCCAAAATTATTTGCTAAATAGATGCTAATTAGCAGACATAGATAGTCAAATATTCCTGTAACAGACTTTCTTTCACAGCTACATTATTTGTGGCTGTAAACACAGATGCTTCATGAATTTGGCCTATGTTTTTATGATGGTATTAATTTAACATTTTTAGAATATACTACCTTATTAAACATTCTATAAACATGAGAAGATTCCTAATTTTTCTAAGCTTTTCTGCAAACCGCTCTCACTAAAACTTAAGCAGGTGTTATTAGTTTATAAATAAATAAAACAACACCAGTTGCTAAAATGTTGAGTTGACTCTTCAGTCTGTAGAAAGTTAAAAAGGAAAAGAAAACTTTATTCTTGTTTAGGATCAACTTATAAAGCAGCCTATTTCTGCCTTTTAAAGTATATTCTACTACCTAAAATAAATGGATAAGAAGAATTTAAAGGCAAATATGAAATAATATACCTTAGATAGGTTTTGAAAATGCCTTTGCTAGAATAAAGTCATAAGGTGGATGGGTGACTCTGAGTATTAAAGTTCGTATGCCTCTTTTTTAGTTTTATTTTGTTTTATCCCATAGATATCCCTTTAAGAAACTTTGAGATTCTTTAATGCAATAGACATTTCAGATTTTCTTTGTTATCCACTTAAAACACAAGACCTGAAAGAAATAGTCACAGTCACCCAACTAATAACAAATGCAGATATTTATAAAAATCATTTGCAATAAGCTTTAACCTTATGATCAAATCCACTTTCTCAATCATGTTTATATTAAGGTTGTGATAATAACCACTATTTTTTTTGGATTCTGCTATTCATTGCTATAATTTCCGTGGTAAATAAAGGATCAGAAAGACTAATTTGTCACTTGACTATTAAGAAGTTAAATGTATTGTGATCATGTCTAAAAATACAACTTATAACTTTTCTTTATCGCTGTCTTGCCTCTATGAAATAAAGTAGAACCTTTGGTACATTCTGGTCTATGAAAATTAGATCAACCTAAGGAGGTGGTCAATGTAGTAAGGTGGACCAGCTCCTTACATTGACCTAATTCTCATAAAGTGGACATGCAGCACATGTGCTCAATGGAAGTTCCTATGTTGACCAGTTTGTTACAATCCCTTGTATGGCCAGCTCACAGAGGTTCTCCAGTATATAAAAATATACAATCTTTAGAAAATATCTCTTCTTCAATGTGAATGTCTTCCTTTCTGTGAATATCTTTCTTGCAGTGGACAATGCCATTGAATTTGCACACAGAGGAGTATTCTTCCATCAGGGCCAATGTTGTGTTGCTGCATCCAGGCTGTTTGTGGAAGAGTCAATTTATGATGAATTTGTGAAAAGGAGTGTGGAGCTGGCAAAGAAGTACGTTCTTGGAAATCCTCTGACTCCAGGAGTGAGTCAAGGCCCTCAGGTGAGTACACAGCAGAAGGGATAGCATTTTCAGGGGACAAAAATAAAGTCTCCTCTTTAGGCCTAGATTTTATTGAGTGAAATCATCTGTTTTTGTCTTGCCCATTTTTCATGCCTAGAAACAACGTAAGAATCATACTGGAAATTAAAGACACAAGGGAAATCAACAAACACTATAAAGTTCTTGCTTTCCTCAGTTTTGAAATACTTGTCATGCTTGTATTTAGATATGGCCCATTTAATGGAACAGGATAGTGACAATTAAGAGAGGCCAGAAATTGGAATTTCAAACAAAGAAACCTCCAGTGGGAGGATGTCCAAACCACAGTCAGAATGTAACTCCTAAGCGCATGGAGCAGACCAGAAGGGATGGTTCAACAATGGGGGATCTAAACATAGGCACAGGCGTCTTCTAAGAGAAAACTAAGAGTGTCTGCTTTCCTACTACCCTGTTCAATTAACCCCGGTATCAAGTTCTCTTTTTCTGTATTCACTCCCTTTATTTCAATTAGCACTCCAATTTCCAGGTAAGTGTGTCAGATTATTTATAGACATTTCTTCCAGAGTGAAGAAATGGCAAATGTATAAAGGTTTGCAGTACTGACATGCTTCTTTTCCATAACTGTAATACAGATGTCTATCTTCAGGGGTTCTCCTGTGAATAGTCATGAGAATCAGATTCACCTAAGGAATGAATCAGAGCCTCTCAGTGTTTGATTCAATAGCCATAACCTTAGCATTTTAAAACCTCATTAACAGGCCCACCGATGCGTTATCTTTATAAACCTGTAACTTTTTTTTCCCATGTGATATTTTTCAACTAGATTGACAAGGAACAATATGATAAAATTCTTGATCTCATTGAGAGTGGGAAGAAAGAAGGAGCCAAACTGGAATGTGGTGGTGGCCCCTGGGGGAGTAAAGGCTACTTTATCCAGCCCACGGTTTTCTCTAACGTTACAGATGAGATGCGCATCGCCAAAGAGGAGGTAAATGGTTTCGTTCTGTTCTGTTCCTGATGTTGTCATGCCTTGTCTGCATGTGTGTATACTCCGTGTCCCTTTAAGATTCTCAGCTCTTTGAACATCTTTTTCAATAAATAGTACCCTTTCTGTTACTGATAAAGGCTTATTTGTGATCAAGACTAACAATAGTAAAGTTTTAGCCAAACATAGACCAGGATGCTTAGCAATTTTTAGGTGCTTCTTTCATAGCTTAAAAGATTAAAAAAAAAAAAAAAAAATTCTTATCATTGGCCTCAATGAGGATGAATCTGGAAGACATTGTGTTAGGTGTTGCCTGCCAGACTCCAAAAGACAAATGTGATCTCACTTATATGTAGAATCTAAAAAAGTGAAATTTGGAGAAGTAGAGAGTGGAATGATGGTCACCAGGTCGGGGAATGAGATTTGAGGTTTGGGGAGATGTCAGTCAAGTATAGAAAACTTCAGTAGGTGGAAGGAATAAAGTCAGTAGATCTATTATAAATATGGCAACTACAATTCATAAAAACATACTAATTCATAGTAGAATAGTTAGCTTAAACTTCAAAGTGGGAGCCTGGAGCTATATGCTATGTTCAATTAAAATTATGTAAAATATGAATACACTTACTGCAGCAGCTGCTATATGTCTGTTTCCCTAGGTTACAATCTCATGATTACATTTACAACCTTAGAATTTGTACCCAGCTTCTATTTGCTTAGCAGCTCCTATGTCCCTAACACTTGCCGCAAAAGTGAACACCAGGAAACCATTTATCATTTCTGATTTTTGCCTCAACTCATTCCTGTTTCCCAGAAAATTCAGAAAACACTCAGAAGAACCTCCTCCTTTTATTTAATTTTAGTAAATATCTTACTAAAATATAATTTAGGAGCTTAATTTTTAAAAGATAATCCAGTTGTCTTTCTCCTACCTGGGGCTGAAATACAGAATGACTTGGGTTTAGGCTGTGTTAACTAGAGTGTTTAGCAAGGGTGAGAGGGGTGTAGGCTGAGAAAAGTGTGATTTTTGGTTTTTGTTTGAAACCATAGCCATTCCCAATGAACTCATGAGCTCAATGGGCTATCCCAGGATAGCTCAGGGTTTAAGCTCTACCAGTAACAAACCATTCTTTATTAATGTATGTAAGTTGTATAAGATTTGGCTATAAAGTAGAATCTAAACAAAAATTCATGTTTTATATACCTTGACTAATTATTAAAATATTTAAATGTAGTAAAATGGTTAATATTTCAACCAATGGTATTCTGGTATTTAAAAGTAATTTACTATAATTATTTCCTAGTCATTTATCCAAAAGGATAGCATTGCTTTCTGGAGCTTACTGTTATATGTGGTAAGTTGGAAGATGAGAAATCTAGGGAGAGAATTTTACATGCCCTAAAAATGAAAAAGAAATTTTAAAGTTAATAATTTGATACACAATTATAAGTTCATGGAAACTCAATTTCAACATCTAAAAAATGAATATTGCCTTAATTATTTGTAACCTATCTTGTTCCAAAAATAACTGAACACATGATCATCATCCGTTCCCACCTACCATTGCTGAACCTACTTAATTGGATTGTTACACTTAGATTTGATGTTAGAGCAGAGTCTTAATCAATGTAGGATAGTTTATTTTTTTAAAAAATGTACAGTACCATTTGAAACATCTAGTCTTAACCTATCATTTTGATTTTTTAAATCCATTTCTTGCGGTATAGATATTTGGACCAGTGCAGCAAATCATGAAGTTTAAATCTTTAGATGATGTGATCAGGAGAGCAAACAATACTCACTATGGGCTTGCAGCAGGAGTCTTTACCAAAGACCTTGATAAAGCCATAACAGTCTCCTCTGCTCTGCAAGCGGGGGCAGTGTGGTAAGTCAAACCTAAATAATGCAGCCTTTTCAGTGTTAACGATAGTAACAGGTTACCTTAGCTTTAACCTTTTTAGACGTGGATTTTTCATTTGGAAATGCACACCCTGTTAAAGAAGCATTCACTGCCTTTAAGAAAAAAAACAAAAACAGAAAACCCTGCTACAAGGGAAGAACTCACATGGAAGGGTGTTTTCTTTAACTCTATCCAGCCTCCTACAATTGCTTACCTGAAATATTTTACTGATACTTGATTAACACATGGGTGGGAAACTTTTTCGTGTTATAAAGACATATTTATTTAGCTGTAATCAAAGTTGTATTTAAGAATCTTCCATTAAATATACTTCAGAATGTACATTATTTTGTAGAAATCTAACTACTATGTACTTAATGTTTTCAAAAAATGAAAATTATTTGTAGATTTTAAAGTTAATTAAACTTTTAATGACTTTGTGTCTGCTTCTTGTTGGAAAGTATTTGAATATTTGATTGTGGCAGGGAGGTCTGCCATATTCTAAATGGGTATCAGTCATTTCTGACATTAAGGGGATCCTTTTTTAAATTTCTGACAAGAGTCTCACTCTGTCACCCTGGGTATAGTGCTATGGTATCATAGTTCAAAGCAACCTTAAACACTGGGGCTCAAGTAAGCCTCCCTAGAAGCTAGGACTATAAACACTTGTCACAATACCCAGCTAGTTTTTCTGATGTTTTTGGGGTGATGGGGTCTCACTCTTGCGCAGGCTGTTCTTGAATTCCAGAGCTCAAGCAATCCACTCAACTCAGCCTCCCAGAGTACTAGGATTATTGGTGTTAACCACCACTCCTGGTTATTAAGGGTATCTTGACTTGGGTTAGGAGAATCTATATTCATAGCAATGAGTGGTTGAAAAGTAAGAGAACATTTTGGGGGGGATATTGCTGAAGGTATGGGTATTCTACTACATTTCCCCATTTTAGTTGGCTCTTTCTTAGCAACAATGACTTTAATAATCATCAACTGAGGGGTCAATCAATTCTATCCTATAGTTCTTTAGATGTCTTAGTGATATCAACTAGGTGAGGCTGAAATGCTGTGTTCAGTGTGATGTCGTGATTCTCAAAGTCAGTGAACTTTTCATTGAATTCTCAAATAGGTCTGTAACAGCTGTGTACTCTTCAAATGATTCATATATATTCATCCTGCTCTTTAATGACCTTTCCTAACTGGGGAAAATGTTCATCTGAAGTTTCCTTTTGAAGAGTGTTTTGAAAAAACACAGCTTTCTTTGAAATTCTTGGATTTTTTGCCATATCTTATATATAGACTTCATTTTACCTTCCACAGAAATATTTAAGTCATTCTGATTTGACATGATTACACACAGAAATGCTTCATTCCTATAGAAATCTTCTTTCCATAATTCATGTTGCTGATGCTATTTTTCATAAGATTTAACTCTCTGTTCTTACAGAGATAAAATTTTGGTTAACACCTGTCGTTGCCAACATACTTTAGAATGATATGGCAAATCTACACTGAATAATACCTCATCCTTCAACATTGGCATGTTACAAAACTGGCAATGCTGTGTTGCATTTGCAGGAATATGATTAACAATACTTATAACTTGTCACAAAGTGTCATTCAATGTAGTACCTATAGCACAGATTTCATTGTTACAAGATACAATGAAAAGAAATTAGAGCATCTGGATCTGTTAATACTCAATACTTTAAAAAATCTATTTAATAAGCCCTTCATGTTTTCTTGTCATAGAAGGTGGACCATCGGTAGATATATTCATTAAATTTACTGAATTCAGTCCAATTTCACATTATTTATCTTGAAAGTTATTGAAGATGTCTATACCCTGTGTTCTGTTCACAAGCATGCCCAAAGTGAACAATTATTCATAGAAAGAAAATCTTCTGTTATGACCATTCAGGAATATCATTAAATCATCAGAGGTGATTAAATATTAGGTATTTTCCTCTTTAAGTAGTACATGAAGTTGTTATGTTAAGTTGAAGACTAATTCATGCTGCTAAGTAATGATTCTCCTTGAAAGAAGCAAATGTTTGTACCTTGAAATGTTATCAGGATCTAAGCATCCTACAGGTTCAATAATGTATTCCTTCACAATTTCTGCATCATGAAATGGCTTCCCTTTTTACTTAAGTACATAAGCTACTTGTCAGTTGCTTCAGTGGCATTATTTCTAGATCTTATTGCTGCTTGAATGAATTGTCTTTGCTTTTGATTTTCATTTTTTAATTTTTTGCAATATAACCTTTCACACCTCTCCCTCTAATTCAAAGTATATGTGGTATTTATGAGTGTTGTAGTGCTGATGTGCACTGATTCCTTTCATGCTAGCTGATACTGCAGTATCACAAAGCAAATTATCTCATCTTTAGCAGAAACAAGATAATATGGCAATTCCCAGTCCTCATTAAAAATCTTTTTTCTTCCTTTAGCATTCTCTTGGTCTTTAACTTGACAGGATGTTAAGCAGACAGAATTTAAAAAATACTATCAATTATATAACTATTCACAGATTCCACTTCAAACAGAAATACAGTACACCATTAGCAAAAGCTGATAACAGACGGGCGTATTCTACCCCATACATAAGCCCTTGCCAACCAGCCTCATGCAGTAATAGCATCAGTCAGGCCGGGGGGAGTTAGAACGACATCTTGAGTGTAGCAGCCCTTAATGTAGCCCTTTATGGCTTACTAATTATTCTAATTGTGCTGGTCAGTCTGAGAGGATTATTTCATTGAAATTTATTTTATTCTTTGGTATTTTACTTATATTCATTTTGAAAGTAAAATAAAAATATAAAAACCAAAATGTATTAATAAAAATGAAAGGATTTATTCTCTAAATTAGATTTAGTCAAAAGAACCTACAAAGCCGCATGTGGCCATTAGGCTGCAGTTTCCCTACCCCTGTTCTGTGGCACATTAGCTATTCTAGCTTTTATAATTGTAACTATAGCTTCTCAGGAACACGATATACTACAAAAATGTCCACATATACATACATAGATACACCATTTTCTTTGTTTCCAGGTGGTATGTATCCATATACTTCTGCATTCTAACTGATGCTGTTTTTTTGTCATAAGTATGTTATGTTGAAAGCAATGGCGTTCTTAAGGAGCTTTTTAAATTTTTAGAGTTATCTCACATGGTAAGTATTGTCTATGATGTACTTCTTTTCTTTCTTTTCAGGGTGAATTGCTATATGATGATTTCTTCCCAGTGCCCCTTTGGTGGATACAAGATGTCTGGAAATGGACGAGAAATGTAAGAATAATTTTCTATTAATAACATTTACCTTCGTGAAAATAGTTTTTACTCCTAGATGTTTAATTTACAGTTGCTTCCTTGAATAAAATCTTTTTCTGTTGTTTCCTGGAGAATTTATACCACCAAATAGCTTCTTAGAGGTTGGCTATTCCCCATACGTGCATAAAGGTGATGGCAGAAGGGAAATAGAATTTATTTATAAGGGTCTATTTTGGGCACTTTCCATTGGTGGTGGAAATGTTGATACTTATAGAGTTGTTTGCTGTGCATAGGAATGCAATCTATGCAGGAAACACTTCCAGAAAGGATATGAAAAGCATAAATTGATGATTATTGGAAGTATGCACATATAAGAAGACTCCAGTTATTTGAATATATCGCCTAAATAAGTATTAGGTCATTAAGTCTGAAATATTTGGTTTTGAATCAGAAGTTTAGTTTATTATATCCCAAACAAAAAGCAGTACAATTAATCAAAGTATGCACTTAAACTGTCAACGTAGTTTTGCCACATTTACAGTAGCTTGTGCATGTTACCAGCGAAGAAACCAAGAAATTGCCAGAGGCATCTTCCACAGCTTGTTGAAAATTAAATATTTTTCTGTGAAAGTGGTCCAAAGCCTAGAAGAAGTGGTAGTCAGCTGGGTGCAAGTTCTGGTGAACAGATGGATGACAGAGTTGCAGTCCAGCTTCTGTTCTTTGAGCAGCATTGTTTGTGATAGTCTTGTCTTGCAAGAGGATTAGCCTGCCGGATTGACTGATTTCAGCTGCTTAATCTCAAGCTTCCTCATCATGTCATCCACTGTCACCCGTTGACCAGGTTTCATGAAGCTGTAGTAGATAATACCAGTGCTGGACTACCAATCAGATACCATTAGCTTTTTTTGAGGAGTATTTGGCATTGGACTGTGTTTTGGCACTTCATCTTTATCCAGGCATTGTTCCAAATATTTACAATTGTCAAAAAGAATCCATTTTTCATCACAAGTAACAATACAGTATAGAAATGGTTCATCATTATGTCATGACCGCAAAGAAAGGCAACTGAAATATAAATCTAAAGGGAAATTCGACCAAGGAAAACATATTTTATAGTAGTAAATAGATTGAGAAAATTTATGTATAAAAGGACTTATGAGTATTTGGTTGCTTTTAAAACTAGGATATTTAGACATTTTGTAAAAATATTTACACATGTAAACAAGTGCAGGCAAGATTTTTGGTTAAGTTTATTCAAGCAATTTTACCTATTTTTTTAAATTTTTTACATTTACTAATAAATTTAAAAATTCAAAAAGAAAAAAGATAAATCATATATAAATCTATGAAATCAAACATAGTATTGCTGTCCATTTTGTAAAGAGCAAGTAAAAATAAGTTTTCCTCAGTTTCTAAGGGTTGCAAAGGCATGAAATAGCCACATACTTTGTCATTTGCCTTAATGAATGGGCTGAATTACAAGGAAATACTTGTAAAAATGGAGGGGTGATAGGATGACCCATCAGCTTTCTCAACATGCATTGGTTCGTAGATGTACCTTCTACGTATAAGATCTAGGCACATGACACTGTGTTCCATATTCTATATAACTGTGGTGGCAGGAGGAATATGTAAAATGATATGTAAGACAATCTACACACACTAGATGGAGACTCAGACCTCATGGAAGCAATACAGCACTTAAAGTGCAGAGAAAAATATTGAAGGACAGAACATCTGGAAACCATGAGAATGTAGCATTTAGGACAGCATCTCGCTAACTGTCACTCTTCATCTGTCACAAAAGATCAAGAATAGTGGGTGAAGACAGGAGTGGGTAGAGGAAGTAGAATGTGTTTTAAGCTCCTTTCCATGATTAAGAGTCTATGGTTGTAAGTCTTCAGTGGAAATTCAGTGGATAAAAACTTGGGTGGCACGGGTGGCTCAGAGGAGTAGAGCGCTGGCCCCATATGCCAGAGGTGGCGGGTTCAAACCCAGCCCCGACCAAAAACTGCAAAAAAAAAAAAATAAACCAACTTAATGGCAGTTAAGAAAGTAAGAAAAGACCTCTCAGAAGAGATGGGACTTCATCTAGGGCGTCCTTGAACAGAACATTGCATGTGGCCTGGTGAAGGGCTAGTGAATTTGATTGGTTGCTGTGGATTCATAGGGTGAGAAGTGTGATTTCAGAGTTAAATATGATACAGACTAAAAAGTCCTAAGACAATTGGCTGAGATCTTACTTATAGCATAGTGAAGAGCTGTGCATATGTCTGGAATGTTTTGAAAATGGCAAAAGACCAACGCATAGAAAGTGCAAGGCTTATCTGAGAGGACATCCTGACTCCCCACTCGCTAGCCATACTGCCTGCTTCAAGTTGCTCATCTGCTGAGCACCTGCTCCTCATATTTCAAACGGAGATGTTAACTTTCCTTTTAATATGGTTATGACATAATGAATGCCCAATCCTTATCCTTATAAATGTCACAAAGCGGAAACTTAATCAGTGGTTTCTTCCTTCCCTAGTTTCTTCTCCTTATGATAGCTGTTCCTGGAGAATCCCTTGGCAGAACTAATTACTTTGTACAAAAAGCTGGAACAAAGGTTAGATTACTCTGAAAGTGGGTTAGTTCATTGCTAGCCCAGCTGTCTAACACATTTTCTTGGGAATCATGAAGATAAAATAATCAAAAGGGATGATTAAATGATAAAATGATCAAAGGGGACCAAATATCAATTTTGTTGAATATAGACTTTAGGATTGAGACATAAGGACATCAGATTAGAGAAGGACTGAAAATGGGAATCAACCATCGATAACTTCCTAAACCTGACATAGGTGTATAGAATTTTATTCTTTAAAATATAGGGGTAAAAGTTAATGCTGTACTTTTTTTACTTCAAAAATTCTAGCTAAGGATGCTACTATTCAAGCCAAAATTTAAGGAATTTAGTAAATGAGTCTTTCAATGCAAGGTGTTTCAAGAGAATTACTCAAGAGATCACCAAGAGTTAAATTACAATTTGTGCTCTAAGGTGGAAAGAATTGATCAGTGGAGAATAGAGTTCTCAAAGACCCAAAATTGGTGGTCTGCAGACCCCCATGTATTTGATGGTGATACAGAATGTGCAAACCTTGATTTTGCATCTCTGGTCATGGGTTGGCGCTAGAATAGGTACATGGCAGAACTTCCTCCTTTGTGGGATTGAACTCATTTCATTTAGGTTAACAGAGGTCCCTGGAGACATTGCTGGCATGTCTGTTTAAACTTAACTGGTTCTCAGCACCTCACAAGATATTTCCTTCTTCCCATCCCATAGGAAATGAACAAGGAAGTGTTGCAAACTACTGGGCTTACAGAGAGAACTCAAATGAATATTATTTTTTGCTTGATAATATTTCCCAAGTCAGTTCAGCAAATATTTCCTCTGTGCCTGCTTAATTCCTGGGGACAGAGGAAAAAACATACCTAACTTGTTAGTGGTCCCTATTTCCTTACAGCGTCAACCCTGGATGAGAAGCATGGTTATCACTGGAAATTTACTAGAAATGCAGTGTCAGGCCTCACCCCAGATCTACTGAATCAGAATCAGACTTTGAATAAGGTTACAGGTGATTTGTACAGTGAAGATTTTAGAAACTCAGAACTAGTAGCTTATAGAACTATTAAGGTAAAGAGAAATGTGAACAAATCTATGTAATATCACAGATATAGTAGACATGTAAGAATCCTAACAGGCAGGGCCTATTCAGTCAGAATAGGACAATAATCACACTTATACTCTCGTAAGAGTTTTAAGTGCCCATGTGACCAAATATACAATGGAAAGCCTACAGGTTAAAGTCATGGGTTGATTTATCTAACTCTGTGAGATAAAAACTTATTAAAACACTATCCTATAATGGGTTTCAGATCACTGAGGCTAAACCCTTTAATTACTTTGAAGAGCATCCTCATTGAAGCTTTTAAAAGGTATTTTCAGAAGCTTAACTGCCCAAGAAAATAATCCGTGCAAGACTGTTAGGTTACCTAGGAGAAAATGATGTCTTCTGTATACCTGTTTATATCACAAGAAAAAAGGGGTAGATTTTATTCTTCTGTAAGGCTACATGTGCATGAGTGTTGTGATTTTGAGAATATTCTTTTATACATGTAATGTGATCCTCTTTTCAAAACAACACAGAGTATAACTGAGCCCAATCTTTTTAGTTATCCCTTCAAAAAAGGGGACGCCAGTCAGTTTTTAGGAGGTCCCTGTAAACTTGATAACAAGATAGTAGACTTGAGTTAATTCTTGAACATTTGGGTTGGACTTAAGAGTTATATAAGCAAAGGGTATAGGATCAAGGAGGTTATATAAAGGGAGAAAACCAACAACTGTGAAACCCCCAAAAGCCTGAATTTAGGTCAATCTGTCCTTTTGCTCCTCCTAAAAAGAAAACTATAATAATTAATAATAATAATAATAAAAGAAAACTTCAACAATATAGATCAAGTTTTTGTTTTGCCAAGAATCAGAAGATATTGCTAAAACTCTAGCTATAAGTTGTTTTGTTTCAAGCCATATTAGGTCTCCTTAAAATGAAAATCTCAGCCCCTCATCACTTCTGGGCCAGTTCTGTGCAGTTGGTCAGTGCAGCTGGTCAGTGCAGCTCTGCTCTAGTTTACAGTTTTATTGTGCTGCTCTTCAGGGTTTATATATTACTACCTGTTCTGTCTTACTGTATTCTGTGAATCTCAACTAGAAATGCCAAAATTATCATTGGGTTGAATTACCTTTTGAGTAGTTAGAGCTTTTAAAATCATGTAGACTAATGAAAAAATGGATAATTTCTGTGAAAATCAATGAGAATACATATTTATTAAAAATAAAAGAAATTAAAAAAAAAATTATTTCCACAGATTTATGTAAGACCAGATAGTTTGTGTTTGGCTAGCTACTACATAAAATGCTCTGTGCACAATAAATATTTTCTACTTTGCTAGCCAGATAAGCAAGAACAAACGTGTATCTATCATGGACTCCAGAACATTTGCACCACTGGGCTAACTGATGTTTGTGGATATTTTTTTTCTCTTTTTCTAGGGGAGAATATGGTCTCTATGAATATACAGAGGTCAAGACAGTTACAATGAAAATCTCTCAGAAGAACTCATAAGGAAGCAACAGGAGTAGAGGGAAATTCTTCAAAAGTATCACTCACAGTCCCTCGATACTGTGGCTTTTCAATACAAAATTGTTCTTTTCTTAATTTCTTTAAAAGCAAGTTAATCATATTAGTGTTAATCCTATCCACAGAAAACATGACATGAAGCTTATTCTGAATCGTTCACTTTCTAATATGTGACCCCAAGTCCTATCCTAAATAAGAAAGAGGGATTTAGGTGCAAGATCTCAAGCTGTACAACAGTCATGTACTTTTCTTTGTTGTAGCTATTTGTCCAGGATAGTCACCTCACAGAAGTGACCAGTTGTCATTTAGCTTCTTTCCCTTAATGACTACTTGAAGTCCTTAACGTACATGTTAACTGCAGAGCAAGCTGCGGTATTTCCCATAGTTAGGAAGTCCCTGGAATGTCTTTGAAGTGTTTCCTAGAATACTGTGCTTGTCAAATGAAGTAATGCCTGAAATGCTTAGCTGTAAACTGAATATGAAACTTAATAAAAACAACTGCATATGCTGCTTCTCATGTTTGAAGTTTCTTGGTAGAAATTTTGGTTATGGTGATTTACTTTCCTTGCCACTCAAAACCAGTATTAAATTGAGCACCAAGATATATTTAAAAATAAAAGTCTCATCTATTCATTGTCAAATGGGTAATGAAACATTTTACTTTTCAGAGGAATTCTTGAAATCATGGGAACAGATTTGAGATAGATGGCATCAGTCTTCCAGGAAGCGTTTATTGAGTCCCTGCAAAGTCCTGGGCTGGGCACTGTATTAGGTATTGTGCACCAGGCTCATCATAAATGGTCCCTCATCCCAAGATGCTGTAAATTAATGGAGAACAAAAGTAATCTCTACTCTGGAATAAGGAAGAATGCCTAAAACACAAGGGAGGATTCTCAAAACCATGATAGAAGTGCAGTAATGTGCCCAGTGGGGAATGATGAAGTCTGAGAATTAGGGGTGGCCTCATGAGGAATATTTGGATGTGAACTGTAATGTTGAGCAGATTTGCACTGAATAAAAGGAAAAGCAGTTCTATGTCATCTTTCAAGGCATGTTCCATTGAAAAGCAATTTGAAGAAATTCTATACAGTATGTTTTCCTCTCGTGAAGTTTTAAATTATACATTGCCTACATATTCTAGGTTCTGAGAAGTCCTGCAACCTGTAGTTTTAATACAGTTTTTTCCCTGAATATATTTTAGCAGAGATCTTGCCTTCCCCCAACCCTCATTTAACACAGGTCAGCATTAAGAGATCCATGTTGGAAGAAGCTGTCCTGTGCAGTGAGGGAACACTTAGTCTTCTAAGAAGAGACTTGAGATCAAAAGAGAGCTGCTAGGAAAATGCATCTGTAAAAACTGACCACACCACCCTTACTCTCTGCTGGTCTTGGGACAGGGGGTGGGGGATGGGGAGGGGCTGTCTTCCGCTGTGCTCCCAAGTGGTAACTGCTTTGGCTCAAGTTAAATCAAGAGAATATTTGCATATGACTGTACATAGTCTAAAGTGTTCTTGGCTCACTTAGAAAAACACTTTTTTTTTCAGATTCAGATTTCATATAAATATTTGTTTGACATTTCACATTAACAGATACCTCAGTGATACTTGTTTGGACATGCTACTAACAGCTATGGTCAAGTTTAACAATATAAGAATAAATGGAATTCATTAGGTTCTTAGACTTGTCATCATTTCAAATCAAATCTCAAAAATCTCTCTAATCTGTGTGTAAATACAAGATTTCCAATTTGAGCCCCTTTGTACAATTTGGGACATAATTACCATTTGAAAACTGGGGGACCCAAAATCTTGGGGAGCACTGAAAAGCTTTGGGACATTGAAACAGGAACATATCCAAATACAGAGGAGTGTTGTGTTTTCCTAAAACCAGACAGTGTCTACATTTTTAAAAGATGTGGTTAAAGCCATGTGCAAATAAGTTAGTAGGTAGACAATATTATAACAGCATCCCACCAGAATATTTCATAAATATATAGCATTGAGGGCTGAACACATGACAAAGGCCAGAAGCAAGTTTAAATATTTGAAAATTAAATCTTCATTGTATAAATAAGACATTACAGGATTAAACAAAAGTTATCTGTTTATATTGGCTCATCCTGAGCCTCTAGAAGACATTATTTGTATTCCATTCTTCATATTAAGGCCATGCTGGAAATAATTCTTAAAACCTTGAACAGTTAAAGGATATCTTACTATGTAGCTCATGTGCTGCAGGAAATACAGGTCAAGAATTTTATCATGAAGAATTCAATTTTGCAGTTACAAGTATCTTTCTGTCCCCATGTCCATGAAAGTATTTTAGCTACAGGAAAATCAAACTATGTGACAGAAGTTGAAATTCCCTATTTAAGCACAGATAATGTCACATTTTTAGATATGCATTTTCTAAATGCTACTGGGGTTTTTCTTCTATTGTTCCTCTTTTTCTTTCTTTCTTTTTTTTTTTTCTTGTTTTGTTTTTGGTTCTATTATTAGGATACATACTTCTGGTTTTATTTTGAAGCAGCCAGAGGAAATGGTGGGAGAGAAGAGTGTTTTTCTAATTCTTGTCACCAACTCGAAATGGAGCCAACTCAAGGCGAAGAATTTTAGCCATTTCTTCACATAATTTGGGAGGGAGTGATGAACTCGAAAGACCTTTCCCTTAGTGATGCCTGTAATTTTTTGAATATGTAATTTCACTTGGACCTTAGAAGTGCAGTTGCACATGTGCCTCAGGAACGTTTGCCTGGCTCTCTTAGTGTCTGCTGAATAACCAGATTACATTTGCACATGAAACACCAGTTCCCCATTATAGTTTCATTTGTGGACTTACCTTGGAATTTCTTTTTATGCTCCCTGGAGATGTGTTTGAACCTTCCTATTCTGATGGTGAAAGGATATATAGGAAAAGAGATGATATGTAAATTTTCTGGATACCAATATTCAGTGACTGTCAGGAGGGTGTGAACCTTCCTATTAGAGCAGAAGAGGACGGTGGCATCCTGGAGTGTGATATCCCAAGACACAAATGAGGGACAACAGCTCAGTTATCACTCTGACGTCTTATGGAAGAGGAGAGATGGCCTCTCTCAGAAGCTAGACCACAGAGTTCCCTACAGGGGCTTAGGACAAATGTAGATCATGTCTTTTAACTGGCTTTAGATTCTGGATGGTGAGTTTATCCGAGAGAAAAATAGCCACATCCATGAACATGTGGGATGGCTCCCAATTCCCTAGAAGGTCAGCTTTGTCATCTCATGAAATATCTATGCTGAAGGCATAACTATGCTTTTTGAACATTCGCTTTAATGCCATGTTCCCACTAATTTCACAAGAATTTAGTTTTTTAAAAAAAGACATCCTGAGTTTTATAAAAATGTGCTTAGGTTGTCATCTTGCTGCCTTGAAGTGATTTCACCAGAGTGCTAGGATGTTTGGTTGGTTTTGTCAAATTATTATTCCTTGAAAGATACATCAGGCCCCGAAAAATATACTAAATATGAAAACACAAAACTTATTTAGTCTGGCAATTGATTTTCTTTTAATTTTATATATTAAAACAATTTCAGACTTTTAGAAGAGCAGCTAAACAGTGCAAAGAACTCCCACAGATCCTCGATTAGCTGTTTTTCAAATATTTTCCTTTATCGACTTTATCACCCCCATTCTATAAATAGATACTTTTTTAAAGACAGAACTTAAAAATTATTTTAGAACATAATGTTATTTTACCCCAAAATACTTCAGTATGGTTTTCTAGGAATAGGTCTTTTCTTTCACAAACCCACAGAACTCAGGAAATTTAATATTGGTAAAGTATTAGTATCCATACATGTTCTATTTATAATTTGTTGTAACTGTCCCATCAATGTCCTTTATGACAGTTTCCATTATAATCCAAAACTAATCAAGGGTCATATATGATATTTAGTTATCATGGTTTTCTTAATAATGGGGTTATAACTTGTAAGCATACCTAATATTCAGTCAACCTGGTTAGTACTGTCTTGGCTTGAAAGGGAAACCTAGGGACATACCAAACTCAGAGTGTTACTGAGTTAATAAGAACCAGCCAAAAAGGGGTTGATGGTTGTAAAGAATAAATACTTCATTTCAATATGTGACTATTAATTACCATCATCTATGAAAACCCAAACTAGACTCTGTAGGTTGAAAAAAAATGTGCCTTCTCCCTTGGGTATTTGTGAGAAAAAGTTATATGTTCCCTCGAGGATATTCGTGTCTGCTCTTTGTGTGTATGATTACAATATTGACCTCTGTCATTTCATTTCTTATCTTTCTTATTTGAATATTTTCCCTTAAGAACAGTTTACCTACATTTTTATGATATCTGGGGAGGAAACTTCACATCAATTACTTATAAATCAGCCACATAGAAACATTTTAAATGATCTTCCTTTCAAAGTACCATCATCCTAGGAAAAGCTTGCATTTCAAGTCAAATAAAGGCTAAGTTCTTATTCCACCATGAACTATCAGTGTGGTCACAGGTCAATTATTAAACCTATCTCATAAAATAATGGCTCAGCAGATAATAGTGGCTATTGATATCTGAGAAGAAATATAATATTTCTTTTTTTTTAGAGACAGAGTCTCACTTTATCGCCCTAGATACAGTTGCTGCACTCACAGTAACCTCCAACTCCTGGGCTTAGGCAACTCTCTTGCCTCAGCCTCCCGAGTAGCTGGGACTACAGGCATCCACCACAACACCTGGCTATTTTCTTGTTGCAGTTTGGCCGTGGCCAGGTTTGAACCCGCCACCCTCGGTATATGGGGCCAGCACCCTACCCACTGAGCCACAGGCGCCACCCAGAGATATAATATTTCACATAATTAGAATTTTCCCAGGAGCCCAGAAATCTGGTATCAAATGCATGTTCTCATTGACCTTGAAATTTGTGAGGAAGTAACTAATCTTCCTAAATTTCAATTCATTTATCTGTAAAAAGGACCTAGTGATAATACCTATCTGACAGGGTTATTCTATTAAATGAAACAAAGTTTGTAAAATGCTTAACAGTGTTCCTAAGACCTAACATGTGTCCAATAAATATTACTGATTGACTTAACAAATGTCTTGCCACTAATAGGTATTTCAACAAAAATAATGAAGTGTCTCACAGGCACCAAAGTCTTCCTGTTGACCTTGACTTTGTATCTTTTTGCTTCGTGCTGCTCCCCTCAGTGTTCCTTTGTTGGAGCTATAAGGAATCTCTGTTAGGCCCCCATGTATTGCATAATTGTGATGATTTCCCCCTGCCTTGTATCCCTTTCTTTCTTTTTAAATCATTTTCCTTCAGATAAAAGTTAAAATTCACCATCAAAGAAAGAACAAAGTGGAGAAAAATGTAAGCCAAAAACTTGGCTTAGAGTTGGGGTTAGAAATGTGTAATAAGTGCCAAAGCAGGTAAATGAACTAATTGCCTAAGTAAATGAACTCAATTGCCTTTGAACCTAGAGTTACCAATCATCATGATTAATCTTTATGCTAATAGTCAGGAACAGTGGGACTAAAGGAACACAGACAGAATGCAGGAACCCACAATGATGTAGGTCAGCTGATGATTGATTCAGAGACTTGGCCCACATGAATTCACGGGGAGGATCAGTGGACAGAAAAACACATGGCAGGGTCTGTGCCCAATGCTCAGTCACCCAACATTCATGTAACCACAAGGTGTCGGAACTAGAAGAGAACTGAGTGTTCTTCTAGCCCAATAACTTCATTTCAAAGAGGTATATGGAAGTCAAGTGACACTTGAAAGGCTACTAAATTACCAGTGACAAACATTAGTTAATACCCTTGACATTCTAACTCCTAGATCTGCATTCTGGCCTTGTCCCATGTGGCAATACAAACATTTACCTGATGTTTGATTAAATATATAATATCCATTGTAACATTTTATTTGTATGTGGTTCGTTATATTTTATTTCTTTTGACTAAAAAAAAAGGAGTAAAATCTATTGTTACATTTAATATGTATGTATTTTTTTATTGGAATTTGGTCCTTTGTCCCAAAGAAGAAAAACTCTCACTGATAGCTTTCATAAAGACTCAGTGTAAATTAGTTAGCAAAACAGATTCTTGATAATTTAGTTACAAAAGTAAAATTAATAATGTAGTTACAGAAATAAAAATGTATGTGTATTTATTTAGCAGCTATTCAAGAGTCAAAATACTATGGACAAAATACTGATCCCTGAAAAAGAAATAATGGGCAGTGAGTCCTTGTTTGAGTGGGAGGGATACAGGAGGGGCATCCATATCCCTCCCACTCTTGTCCCTTGCTCAACCCCAGGTAATTTGTTCTCTATTTCTAGAATTTTGTCATTTTAAGAATCACATAATATGTAACTGTTCAAGATTAGCATTTTCTTTTCTTGTAGCATACTTCCCTGGAGATGCATCCAAATTATTGCATATATTGAATCATAATAAAGACCCACACATGATTGATTGATTTTGTCACTTCCAATGAGAATTGTTTTGACAGATGCTAAGGCAGATATCTTACAGAGAGGTTTATTTTTTCCTTTAATAACTCTGAATAGAGTTGAAATGTCTTACTATATCCCAGCCAAGTGTGAGCATAGAACATCCATGCAAGGGAGGGCTAGCAGAGACTCTGCTGACAGAAATGTGGAAAGCTCCATTTCTCTGCTTCTGGAGACGTGACTGAGACTCCTCTGAAGTTGTGAGTTACACAGAAGGAACAGTTCTTGTAGCAGTCTCGTGAGCAATGAAACAAAGCCTTTGAAGGGCCCTTGTGTGAGAGAGATGCACCTTGTCCTTAGACAAGCACAAATCGGCTGGGAAGTTTTCAACCCCACGTGTCTCCCCTCATGAGCTGTCCTCAGAAAGCCCAAGGCAGAAACTGTTTGCATTCTCCCTGGGACCTTAAGACATAATGGTCCTCATCCTGCCGAACAGACTGGTCTCTTCCAACAACTCCCTTGTCTAGAAGAAGTTAGGCTGTCCCCACATGAACCTCTCTCTGTCTTCACTCCCTGACTGCTGAACTTGGCTAAGATTAGCCTAGCACTCATCAGCACTCCAGGAACCCCCTGAAGAGTGAAAGGTGCAGCCGCCATGGAGCACTGCAGAACAGCAGCACCCCTCACCACACACTAGTTTAGGTCAGGCATGCTTGAAAGAGCACTCCACATGTTCTCATATTTCCTTCTTTCAAGGGCTGTATGAGATCTCTATTACTTTCTCCACTATGTGGTTGAAGAAATTGAAGCCCATCAAATTTAACTTGGCAAAGTAACGCAGCTGGTAATGAGCAGCTCAGGGATTCAAATCCAGGCAGTCTAACTACATACCTCCCCCCGCCCCCCCCCCCACCATTCTTAGACATTAAACTATAATCACTGGGCATCAGGCCTAGTCAAGCAGCTGCAGACTACAGAATATCACCAGCAAATCTTGATTTTCTTCTGTTGCATTATTGTTTCTTGAAAGTCTTATTTTCATGTTTCAAATATAATTTTTATTCTGTTTAATATTTAAGTCTAGATCTCTCAGATAACCTCTATTAACAAAAAGGTCCATAGCTCATGACCTTCCTGGATTATAAACTTCACAAAACATAAATGTAGAGGACATGTTATCATGTTTCTTTGTTGCCCTTTTTTACAAAGGAGCACAGGAAGGAAGCCATCCTCTCTCTTCCACCTTAGCCCTGCAACTCAGGATTGGACCCGACTATCTCCCCAGCAATGAAAATAAGGATTTATTAGCTCAGGTGAAGTGATTATGGAGCCTCTGTAGTATTTCAAGATGTATAAACTACTTGAAGCTGATTTTCAAAGAGATTGGATTGGGGAGGGGGCAGGAACCGAAGGTAACCAGCCCTTTACTTATGAGCTGGGACTTGTGATTGTGGCTTTTCTCCTACAGCCTTGCTTCAAAGGTTCCTTTCAGAGCTGCTGCCAGAGACTCTGAGGACCTGCTTGGCGGGATAACACAAGCTGGCTCAGCTGAAGTCAACGAGCCTCTACCCAATTCCAATGAGTCAAGGTATTAGGCTGGAATCTCAGCTGGGGAAAAGGTACAGACAGTTGTGTCACCCCGTCCCCCACCAGAGACAGTTGGAGGAGGAGAATCTGTACCTCTCCACTAGAAAACAAGTGTCATTCAACCTCAGAGGGTCCCCGGGTGGACAGCCTAGGTCAAAAGTTCTAATCAGATGGTTCCAGGCAGCACAATCACTGCTCGTGAGGAAGAATTCAAAGCGTCTCAAGCAGCCAGATTGTAGGAATTCACAGGCAGTTCCATCCAGCAAACCCAAGGGTCTGGTCCTGTTTGGTGAGTAAGGGAGTTAGGAAAGTTCCCCCACCAAAGTCAGAACAGGGGTGTCAGTGCCTCTGCCCCCACAGCACACTGTCACCATGAGTCCCTTTCTCCCCACTCTCCCTGCACTCCCCTGATTCCATAAGAGTCACTGTTTCCACACTGCTGTCCAGTGGCCCACACAAGGATTGGGCCTCTAAGGGAATTGCCAAAAACTCCAGGCTCTGCAGGGGGCAGACCTCCAGACCGCCAGGTGAGTGGGGAAGGATGGACTGTGTGTTCAGAATTGTGGGGTAAATATTTGTTCACTGTGTGCCTAGGCTCACCTGGAGGAGGAGGACCAGGGTGTAGTGGCTCTTTCCCGTGGGTTAAAGTGAGAGGTCCCTTGCTCCCTGATCACTTGCAGAGAGCAAGTGAACTTTGTTAGTGAACTTTGTACCTGAAATTTTATTCCTTGGATTCTCTTTCTTGGAGTCACAGCTTACCTCAGCAGAGAGGATTGCACTTGTCTATCTTCTACGTATGCTCAGCTCTCCAGCCTGGGCAGAGTCCACTGTCCAAGATCTCTCCCCTTGGACATGAGCTTCTGGTGAAAGCTGCTTCTAGTCGGCCATTCCTTCCTCCCCTGACTTCCTAAGATTTTTATTCCTAGTTACACTTCCAAAAAAATACTTTCCATGTAAAGTAGGCTGTAAGTCTAATGTCTGCCATTTGCTCTTCCCAATCCTCTGAACCTGGAGATAGTAAAAAGCTGAGGATACCAACGAGCAGGGAGTGGAGGCTAAAGGACAGCTGGACCCACTGGGCATCTCGGCGTCATTTTCCCATCATTGTACAGACATAGGTGGGTGAGGATAATCTAAGCAGATCATTCACACCAGTATGTGCACTGACCACTAAAAACTACACCACGTGCTCAGAGACTGTACACAGAAGAGCTGACTTCAGTGTCACACAGACTCGCTTCAAAGAGCCACCGGTGTGAATAACTGTGCTGCTTCAGGTGGAACAACGATGCTAGGTTTCACT
>CAUYPK010030388.1:0-24806 GCA_963574355.1 Loris lydekkerianus
AAATGCAAATCAAAACTACTTTGAGATATCACCTAACCCCAGTAAGAGTAGCCCACATAACAAAATCCCAAAACCAGAGATGTTGGTGTGGATGTGGAGGAAAGGGCACACTTCTACACTGCTGGTGGGAATGCCCACTAATATGTCCCTTCTGGGAGGATGTTTGGAGAATACTTAGAGACCTAAAAATAGACCTGCCTTTCGATCCTATAATTCCTGTTCTAGATTTATACCCAGAAGACCAAAAGTCACAATATAACAAAGATGTCTGTACCAGAATGTTTATTGCAGGCCAATTCATAATTGCTAAGTCATGGAAGAAGCCCAAGTGCCCATGGACCCACGAATGGACTAGCAAATTGTGGTACATGTATACCATGGAATACTATGCAGCCTTAAAGAAAGATGGAGACTTTACCTCTTTCATGTTTACAGGGAATGAGCTGGAACATATTCTCTTTAGCAAAGTATCCAGGAATGGAAGAAAAAATATCCAATGTACTCAGCCCTACTATGAAGCTAACTATAGTTTTAACATGAAGGCTATAACCCAACTATACCACAAGACTATGGGGAAAGGGCCAAGGAAGGGGAAGGGAGGGGGGAGGTTTGGGTGGAGGGAGAGTAATGGGTCGGGCCACATCTATGGTGCATATTTTTATCTATAATAAAATAAATAAATAAATAAATAAAATAAATAAATATAATCTATTAATAAAAATGACATATTTATAAATCTAACAAAATAAATATAGGATTTGTATGCAGAAATTGCAAAATATGATTTTGTAGAAAATCTACATGAAGGAAGATAGAGTGTGAAATAATATTGGATTAACTCAATATTGTGAACAATTCTTTTTTAACTCAATATTGTGAAGATGTCAATTCTTCCCAAGATGGCCTTATTAATTTGATACAATTTTATCAAAATACAGTCAAGTTATTTTGCAGATATTAACAAATGCATAAAGACTATTCAATGGGGGAGAAGATGACCTTTTTAATAAATGGTTCGTGAGCAATTGGATATCATAAATAAATAAGTAAACAAATACATCAGGTAAACAACCTAGATACAGACTTTACAACTCAAACAAAAGTTTATTGAAGATGGATAAGATACTTAAGCATAAAATGCAAAGCTATACAACTTTAAGAAGCAGGTATATGAGAACATCTTTGTGATATTGGAGTTGGATGTGTATTTTCAGATGCAACATAAGAAAGTATGATCTATTTAAAAAATTGCTAGTGTGGACTTCTGTGATAATTAAACTTAAAACAATTAATTTATTTTATTCTGCTTCATAAAAGACATTGTTAAAAGATAGAACAACAAGTAACAGCCTGGGAAAGCATATTTCCATAACACATGTTATCAAACGATTTGTATCTAAAACATGAAAAGAATATTTACTAGTCAAAAAAAAAAAAAAAAACTTATTAAATGTATCAGCAAAATATAGAATAGCTCCTGCTCCAAAGAAAACATACAGATTGCAAATAAACATATGAAAAAAAGGGCGACATCTGTGGTCCCCAAAGTCTAGGCAGAGACGGGGTCCTATGTGGCCTGTTAGGAACCTGGAGGCACAGCAGGAGGTGACTGGGGGTGAGTGATGCCACTCCCGTATACCCAGGGTTGCCAGTTCGAACCCGGCCCTGGCTAAACTGCAACAAAAAAATCGCCAGGTGTTGTGGTGGCACCTGTGGTCCCAGCTACTTGGGAGGCTGAGGCAAGAGAATAGCTTAAGCCCAAGAGCTGGAGTTTGCTATGAGCAGTGATGCCACAGCACTCTACCAAGGGCATGAAAGTGAGACTCTTTCTCTAAAAAAAAAAAGAATAAAAACAAATCTATTATCTCATATAATACTGCTACAAGTTTGAAATAAAGGAAACTGGATATAGAATTTGTTAAAATTTTTCTGAAAATCTAAAACTATTCTCAAATTTAACATTCCTTTAGAAGTAAAAATTACATTATTTATAATTAAAATTGAATGTATTATTTACCTAAAGATATATCCAAGGAAAAGATACAATATTTATTCAGTAAATTGTAAAATTTTATTTCAAATCATTAATGAAGACATAAGTAAGTAAATTTGTGTACCAGGTTCATAAATTGTAAAAATAATAAATCTTCCAAATTATAATGTGTAATTTTAAATTAAATCTAACAGAGATCACTAGATTATGTGTGTGCATAAATGTGTGTTTATATTTTTATGGTTTTATCTTAAAATATGGATTGACATTTTAAGAGTTGGTAAGAAAAGTTTGGAAAAAGAAAAAAAAATGAATAAAAATTATAAATTATGTTCCAAAAAATTTGATAGATTGCACAAGTATAATAATTTTTAAAGTTTATTAGTCATAGAATAACACATTCATTCATACAAATATAATTAAGAAAACATGAGAGGTAAAATTTATGATATTAGGACAATTGGTTATCTATTTGGATAAAAATTATAACTGAATTCTTGATTTTGTACAGACAGCCCATTCATGTAGGTTACATACTTAAATGGGAAAATGAAACCTTTAAAACTGTTAGAATATATAGAAAAATATACCTTTATAGATTTATTTCAGAAGAATTATCCCAAAACTTCCTAACTAAACAAATTATAAAAGAAGCACTTAATAAATCTGATATATTAAAAAAATAAGCAAAGCAAAACTTACCTTCATAAAAAACTAAAATATACTTTCAGTAATAAAAGACAAAGGTATAAGTTCCTTTTCAAAATAGCCAAATAACATCATGATAAACATTAATAGATCATAAAAGGGAAATAATATTAAACTAAAACATGTATTTCATATCGTTGACCAGGATGGTTTATATCCTGGTTTTGGTCATACTCCGTTTAGTAACATTGTTGAATGAATTAATGAAGTAAGAAAACTTTAGTAATGAAACAGATGAATACATTAAAAATAATTGCGAGAGCAGAAAAGAAATTCTCTAATAGACTAACTAGACATAAAAATAGGAAAAAAGAGACTTGGGGCCTGTAGCTCAGTGGTTAGGGTGCCAGCCACCTACCCTGGAGCTCTCAGCAACTTACCTGGAAAAAGCCTGCACACAGGTTGCATGGAGTTAAATATTATGTACATTAATACATAATTTTAATACGAAGCCCATGGAAACTAATTTGCATGTTATAATTACCTTTCCAACTGTCTTTCATGAGATAAATACACAGCCATTAACAAAACTTTAATGTATCACATTTTTTAAGGAAATAATTTGCTTTATGATATTGCTTAATCTTTGTAAGGAAATGGCAAAATCCCTCATGCTTCATTAAGCACAAAGAATTGGGAATATTTGGAGTTTGGGTTTCATTGTCAAAGAATTCTTCATAGCGGTAGCTAAATTAATGGTAATATTTCTCAAATAGTTACTGCACAATAACTCGCATCTTATTCCAATTATTTATTTTATTTAAATTAGGTCTTGGCTTATGTGAAGCTAGCTTTGTGGCAATCAAGATGAGAAAGGGTAAGAGCAGAGGAAATGCAGGGAAAGGTTGCATTTATACTTTATCTTCTGAGAAGTTAATTCCTATCATTGCTGAGAAAAGTGGAGAATTAATCCACTTGCATACAAACAGAAATGCAAACAAATATGTTACCGCCCCTCTAGGAAAAATTGAGAAACTTCCAGAAAAATGCAAATACTGGAGACAAAAAGAAAAATAAGTTTGCATCAAGTTGTTTTCAGTAGGCAGAAAGCAGAGAAAACAGGGCTTTTAGTTGTAATATAAACGGCAAGCAAATGATATCAAAGTTAAAAATAGTGCTATGGTGACAGATTCTTGTGTGCCTGATAGGTGACCTGACAAATAATCTTAGCACTCTGTATTTCTGCTCTGATATACACAACAGAAGTCTGAGTGACTGCGTTCTAGTTCAACTGGCAGAGTTACCATTATCAATTAAAGCAAACCAACAGGGTCTCTCACTTCCACCTTTATCTTTATACTCAAGTGGAAACGTCTCCTTCACCTGCTCTACTTGTGAAATCCTTTCAGGCTGAACTCAAATCCAAATTACTCTAAACGTCTTTCTGGACTACTCCCGCCTAGAAGAAAACTTTTTCTTCTTATGGATGCAAAAATTGGTATTATTTACTTTATTATTCCTGTCAACAACCAGGTCTTTGTCCAGTATGTAAAAGTATTTTAATGAATAATTTTCTGACAGAATGAAATACTCGGGTTTAATACAATGTACTTTTACTGGAGAGTAAAAATACAGAAATCAGTATATAAAATCCATCTTAGTATATAGCCCATAATTATATTACAATAGTATATTGTATAAATATATTTCTACATACATTTACATATATTATAATAATATATAAATATATAATGCAGAAATTTGTGCCTTTCCTATTAACAAATTACTGAGAAGTATTTTCTCTCTCACCTTAGTTTAGCTTTATAAATGAATAGAAGGAACCACAGATATTGAAGGCACCTTACAATGAATATGCCTTTCATGTTTTGTACTTCAGAATTTATTTTATTAAGAAAAAAAGCCCGTATTTTTGGTCAATCATGTGGAAGACAATCATGAATGGTGAGGTCCTTTTTCTAGATTATTTATGTTTATTTCTGATACCTTGTTTCTTTTTATTTTGGGGGTAATTAGACCTTATTGGAATAGAACTTCCATGAGCCTGAGATTAATGATTATAGGTTTAGGGACACTATTTTCTGTTTGTATCGGTATTAGAAAAAGTCTATTATTAGAGCAAAAAAATCAGAGAATGCAAGAAATGTAACAGTAAGTTTGGTGATGCTTCTGTTTTGGAGAAAAAAAGACAAAGAAAGATTAAGAAATGAGACTCCACAAAAATCATACCCAAATGAGCTGTAGCTCAAATTACATTTACTGACTCTTTTTTTCTAGAGCAGGCTGCAGAGTATTCATGTAAAGAAATGTTTCCTTATTTGTTGCTATCTATTTTTATGTTTTTCTTTCTATTTTGGAAGAGTAAAGATGTTAGCACTCAACGACTATCTCGTCCTTTGGATATCTCCTCTATACCACAGACTAGGATAATATTGACATTAATGATGATGATTCTGGAATCAGACCCCCTAGGTTTGAGTCCTGAGTGTGCACCCTCTAGCTGTGTAATTGTGACCAAAAATATACTTTATAGAATTGCCTGGTATTATAATAAAAATACTATCTATTTAAAGTTTGACGTAGACATGTAAACACTAGTAAGCACTCAAATATTATTTAAAGTCTAGATTTTTTCCTACATTTCTTCAACATCTAGTTTTAATGCAATTTAATTATTTCTCTGTCTTACAAGTCTCTTGAATTAATCCCCATTTTCTATTAGCACAGTCATTTCCATGGCGTAGCTCTCTTTAAAATTGTATGACTATCTCCCACTGGTCTAATGCACCAGCCCCTATAGTCTAGCCTTCCTCCTGCTAATGTAGGGAAAAGGCATAGAATGAAAGTCCAGAAACCTGAGTACGGCCACCCAGAACTACCCCAACAGAAGTCACCAGGAAGTCCCCAACCTGACTCCCCTGCAGGATGGATGAATTACTAAACCAGATGCCTTACAAACTGTTTGTGCTTACCTTTCTGTGACAGCAGTTGAAATAAGGCATGTACAAGGCTTCTGAACATTAAAAACGTTACTATTGCCACATAAGATGCCCCCCTTCTGCTTAGGAAAGGACCCCTACTTTGTCTGTGGAGTAGGGCCTGCTGTCTGTCTCTCTCTATAAACTTTCTATCACAGGTTGGTTTGCTTTTGAATCCTTTCCAGTGGGAGGCCAAGAACACACTTGGTTAGTTCAGGGGCTTCCCTCCCTTTGTAGGAACACACCCTGCATCACTGCTGCCTTAATGCGTTTTCTAAAAGGCATATCCCAAATTCAGTGAAGACAGAACAGAAATTCACATTCTGATGGCCTACTCTGCCTCCACCACTTACAAGTGATACATAAAATACACAAAGGAAACATCAAATAAGCACAGCTCATCTAAAAAAAACCCCAAAGAAGTAAATAATTTAAATAATTGTAAAATCGCTTAAAATGGACAAGAAATGGACAAGAAATGTGAAGCCCTGAGATGGGCAGCCAGGGACTTCCCGGTTTTTGCGTAAGAAATGTGGGCTGAGTTCAAGGTCACTGCTAGAGGCTTTGCCTCCGCAAGTCTTCACCACCTTCCTTCTCGGCAGCTGGGGGTACAAAGAAGCTAAGGCTATGCCCTAGTCTAGTGTTGGGATGTTTCCAATGCAATCACAATAAAGGGAGCTCCAAACGCTATTATAGGATCTGGCTCTGTACTGAAATTTGAAAAAGTGGGATTATCACTAAGAAGAAATTCTGAAAAATTTCTCCCACTTATAAACATTTGGAAGTGCTGGATTCTACATAATAAAAAAATATTTCAAAATGCATAGCCAGCTTTATTAGAAAGTTTCACATAATATCCTATTCATATTCCCAAGACACTAATATTAATATACACTGTGTATTAGTACTTAGATGTAGAGGTGCTGGTTTTTTGCGTTATTGTCTAAAAATATAGTCGTTAGGATATTGATTACAGTCTCAATGACATTTCGGTCAACAATGGATCACATATATGACAATGGTCCCATAAGATAATATTTTTACTTACTTTTTCTGTACCGAAGTATGTTTAGATACAGGGATACTTGCCTCGTATGACAATAGCCAACAGTGTTCAGTATGATAGCAAACTGGACAGGGTGTGGCCTGGGGACAATGGGCTGTGCCATATGGCCGAGGTGAGCAGTAGGCTGTGCTGTCTAGGTTTCCATCACTCTGTGATGACTGCACAGTGACGAAATCTCAGAACCACGCATTTCTTGGGATGTGTCCCTCAAGTGATGCATTACTGTATTCGAAGCATATTACACTTCCTTCGCAGAGACCTTCCCCCTTGGCCAATTTCGTGTGAATGTGTGAATATTTTATGCTATTCCTTTGAAGAACAGCTTTCTTCTTTTGGAAGAAGGGAGTAATGTGTGTGTGTACATGTATAATAGTCCAAACTTCATTTATTATTCATAGTTATGGTACCTTTACATATGAAAATTATTAAAAATAATATTTCAGTGTTCAGGGGCTGGTAAATTTGATATAGCTCTCGCTGGTTTAGGTTCTAGAATTTTTGCTTTTTCCATTTCAAGCTTTGTATTTAAAGACCTGTAAGACCATGGTTTATTTTTCCTTTTATCAGTATGTACTGTTCTTCTTGATCTCTTCTGATGTTTGTATCTTAATTTTTCCCTTGGTTATAGGCTTTGTATTTGCTTTTTATCATACGCTTTTTTAAATGAAACTTTCTTAGTGAAATAGTATTAGATTGTATTGTTCGTTGCTTATATTAGTTTATCATGCTACAAAATTCCTTGTGCAAAGTTTTTTCTTTGTTATTTTGAAAATATTTTTCCATAATTAACATACATCCTGCACGTTGTTGGTGAGTCTGCTAGCAATCAACACCTGTTCCTTCAAGCTAATTTGCATTGTTGAGAGATTTTTAGAGTTTATCTTTGCTTTTAATCTTAAATTTTCCTTTAATACTTCTTTTATTTACAGTGTGATCATTTTTATTTTTCTTATAATACCATTTTGAACTTCTAGATAACTTTTCAAGTGAGATCCAATGTCCTTCTATAATTCAGGGAAATCCTTAATCATTATTTTTTAAATTTTTGTTTTCTCCCTTTAAGACTCCTATGGTAGACATACTAACTTTTCTGCTTTTTTACTCTGTATTTCTCTCTTCCGTCATTGTTGGAAATAGTTTAACAATAAATAACAAAACCTAAAAGACAAAAGTATTACAAAATCTCCAAAAGATAATATGTAGCATATTGTTCTTTTGGAGAATAACAGCACATTCTGCAGTTAAAACAAACTTTCATAAATTCTGAATTCAGAATTCAGAATTCATAAATTCTGGTTTCAACATCTTATTCCCAATATGATCATGAATTCTGACAAATATATATGTTAAATTCTTATAGCAATTGGTCCAAAAAATTTGTCTTCTTTTTCTTTAAATGTTTCAGTTTTCTTTGTGGGATTTATCAGCTATATGAGCAGTTGTATCTGTGAGCAGAAATAGAAAACCCTATATCTTAACTTGTACTTCTCTAGGGGAAAGAAGTTAAAGAAGAGTAAGGGAAGGGGTGAGGGAGGACCAGAGCATGTCTCAGAGCCTTTCAGGTATCACTGTATGTTCAATCATTAAAGCTATGTTATCCTGCAGAAAATTTCTCAGAAACTCTTCATAGCTTCTGATCTTTTATACACGCAACTGCCCTTATCTGTTGTAATTTACTAGCTTGCTAAGTTGGTGATGGAATAGAGGTTGGGTTGACATAGAAGTGAGGCTCATATCAGCTAATATGAACTGCAATGATTATATAATTGACCAAGTGTGATGACAATTGGTAAATAGATGCTGTTTTGAGCCACCATCTACCTCAGTCACCCAGAAATCTCTCACTGTCAAACAAGTGAAGGATTATTGGCTGGCACAGATGGGATTCTATGACCAGCTGTTCCATGTGTATTAGTCAGGAGCAGGATGTGATGGGTGTGGTGCACAGATCACCACTGTAGCCATTGTCTGTTCTGACCGGTCAGTTATTAGAACTTACCAACTATTAAATATTATCACGTACCTGGAGGAAATACTCAGAGCTGTGTATCCCGTTAGCTTATTACTGTATGCTTCATACCCCAGCCTGGCTTACAGCAAAATACCAATTCCCTATGATAGGTGCTGAGATGCTGCTACTTTTGTTTTCTTGCCTCAAAGTATAATGAGGTCATTAGTGATCTTCCCAGAGTAAGGCAGAAATAGGAAATGTCATGATGCAAAACATCAATCTAAGCTTCTTCAAAGGCTCAGTAGCTTTTGATGCCTAGAATTCTGTTTGTTAACAGAGTGATCTAACCAACTTCAGTATTCTTTAAGATTAGAAACATCAGTTCACCTCCCAGTTCTTTGTTATCTCTGTGTTTGGATTTGGTGAACATTGTCAACAGTACTTGCTAATTCTCCGTTATGTTCAGAACTAAATTCAGTGTATCTCAAGGGAGTAAGCCTTACCTTGGGTTCAATCTGATACTCCAACAATTATTGTATCTTTACCTCCAATACTCCATTTAAAAATATATCTATGCTATATTATTGAAATCTGGTGTTTTCCATACTTAAATATGACACTTTTATAGCATAATAGAAACATAATTTGTAACATCCAAAGTTGTCATAATAAATAAAATATTTTCATGAATCTTAATCCCTAATCATTTTTACCTCTTTATTTTTATAAATATTACACAGTTAATATATTTTTATCTTAAAGCACTTCTGTTGTAATGCAAAACTCTAAATTCATAGATGCTTTAAATGACTATCAAAATAAAAAGCTTAACTATTCATCTTAATAACTCTAATAAATTTCAAAAGGTTTTCCTAAAGACCAGGGCCAAGAATAAAATGAGTGTTCCTAATCCCAGAGAAGTAGTAAATTTGTGTGTAAAATTTGCTCCAGATGACAATGATGTTTTCTAGTGGAAATAGGATATGAGAAAAAAACATATTGCAAATTTCCTAACCTACCCAATCTAGATTACTATCCTTACCACTTTCTAAATATTTTGAGAAGTATAGTATTTTGTATGAGAAAGGAATTATTGGTATCGATAACTCATTTTTCATTAATCTTTCATCCTTGGCCCACACTTGAAACTCGATTTGTACCCTCAGGTTAGACATGGCTGGTAGTCAGTGTGTCAGGACTCATTTAGAGTTAACTGCAGTTAATTCCTACTGGGTCCATCTCCAGTCACTGATATGTGTGTAGGAAAGCATCTAATGAGACACTCTCAGGTCACTAGATATAATTCAAAGTAAGAAGAAAAAACCCATGGTACCCTGGCTTGGTCTTTTTGTAAAGTCTGCTCTATTTTTGGTGATTGTTGGACTTTCTCAATGGAGTTTATATTGGTCAGAATTCTAAGATCCTTGTCCCCAAAATGAAGATAATCAAAAATTTTTTTAAATCAACCAAGAAGTATTATTTAATTCAACTTTTATTTACATAATGGTCATCATTAAAGAAGGATAAATATATTGAAACCAAGAAGCAATAGATGTATTATTTTGATAGTTGATAATTTTTGTAGGAATTGTGCTGACTCACAAACACTATTTTCTGCTCAGGTTGCTCTGCCAAACTTATTCAAAATTTCACATCAAACTGGCTAGGTTCACTAAAAGCTCATGATTAGCCTTTCCAAAACAAAAACGACCTTTCGCTTTTTTTTTTTTTTTTGAGGCAGAGTCTCACTATGCTGCTCTTGGTAGAGTGTTGTAGCATCACAGCTCACAACAACCTCCAACTCTTGGGCTTAAGTGATTCTCTTGCCTCAGCCTCCCAAGTAGCTGGGGCTATAGGCACCCACCACAACGCCTGGCTATTTTTGTTTTGTTGTTGTCATTGTTGTTTAGCAGCCCCAGGCCGGGTTAGAACCCTCCAGCCCCAGTGTATGGGCTGGCACCCTAGCCGCTGAGCGACAGGCACCGACACATGTTTTTTCCTTTCTCTGAACAAATTTCTACCTCCACGGTCTCACCAGTGGCAACCCACATTCAACTATTCTCATAAATTAGAAAACCAAGCATCATTCTTGAACTATTTCCCCCTCTTTTATTCAATTAATTTTACACTCTGCTTGGTTTTACTGCCAAAAAATATCTCAAATATATTTTTTCCTTTCATTCCTTCTGCTACATGCTGGTTTGGACTTTCTTACTTTTCTGCACTCATCTCTTTTCCACTCCAAACACTACCATAGCAATTATTCACAACTCAAAACTTTTCCTCCATGGTTTCTCATTTTTTGTGTGTGTCAGTGTGCCTCCCCCACCCCCCAGTCACAGAACACTAAAGTTCTGCAGTTGACTGGGGCTCATTTAACAGTAAATAATGCAAGGGGAACAAACATATTTGTGAAATGCAAAATATCATGTCTCTTTTATGTACAGTCGCAATATAGTAGCATATTGCAACTTTGTAAAGTCCTGCAGTGTGGGCACCTATTTAATTTCTTTGCTCCAGGCTGAGAATTTCCCAAACATCTATGAAAAGAGAAATCCCTTTTATTGAATTCCCCAGCATCGTATAGCACTCACAGAGAACATTTTGGAAATCTCTAGCCTGCATGATCAATTCCAAGTTTCTTAACAACAGATTTAAGGCATTTGATGCTGTGGCGCCCACATATTTCTCTAATCTAATGCCATCCCCTGCCACTGACTGCGTCAATTAAATTCAAGTAATTGCTCTCCACCGTGGTGCTGTTGTTACCTCTTTATTCTTGGGCTATATCTCCCACTACCTGGAATTCCCTTTATACCCTCATTATCTTATGGACTCAGACCCAATATTAAAATCATTCCCTGACTCATCAGAGGTAAGAAATTTACCCTCACATCATTTGCCTTCACATTGCTTTTCTATAATCCTCAGTTCACATTTCTGTCTTCATGTTTTGGTTTTTTTTAATATTATTTTCTCTGGATTTTGAATTCCTTAAGTATAAAAACTCCCTTATTAATCTTATGCACAATGACTTATACAGTGGCTGGATACAATAATTGCCAAATAATTACTAATAAAAGAGAGGATTAAACATTTAAAATAATGCAAAAAAGAAAATAATGTATTACTTACTTGTTTATTTCTCTTTCCCTTCCAAAGACTTCTTTTATTGAATTAAATAATTTAGTATCTGAAAAGCCCAATTCTAGGCTGATAGGTCTTCTCTGCTTAGAGTTTATGATACAGTAGCAGAGACACAAATCTAAAAGAGCCAACTCTAAATCAAAGGCAAATAACATAATGGCTACAAAAATCCAATTGGCATAAACTCAATAAAAAGGAATCCCAAAATTTTCACTTGCTTCAGAGAAGTAATTTTTGAATTGAAATTTAATTGAATTTAATTTTTGAATTGAAATTTAAAAAGCAATTAAGTTTTTCATACTCAGGGAAGGGTATGCATGAACCAAATTATGGAGGCATGAGAGCATGTGTTAGGTTTGAGAGCTCAGTGTGCCTGAATCTAAGAATCCATAAAAAACACAAGGGGTACAAGCTTCAAAGTCCCAGATGATCTCAATTCTATTCTTAGAAGATGATCAATGTTGTTACATTTATGGAGTAGAAAATGTCAGTTGACAACAATTTCTGGCTTTTATTTAGCACTGCAAAGCAGTTTACATATGAGATAGTATTTAAAAGGCATTGTGTTTGAGAGGTACACCATATGTAATAACTGTATTATTTATTCATTTATTTATAAAAAAATTAGAAAAGACAAAGAAAAAAAGAAATGAACAAAACCAGGGTAATATATTGCCAAAGGCAAGACCCAAGCTTCCATAAAAATTTCATTTAAATTAAAATATTTGCTCTCCTAAAGGGGTCAGCTTAAACCTGAAAAAAAAAAATTGTCATTACCAACAATGACATATCCAGATATTTCAGAGAGATTAAACATGAAAAGGGAATATGGTATGGGTGGGGGGAAGGGATGGGGGAGCTGCTGAAAAGTTGAGTATCAAATAACAAAAAAGTTTCACTTTTGAAAGTCAGACTAAAAAAGAAGAGAAGGAAAAATAAAAGAAAAAGTTAACTCTGTTGTAATATTGAGGTTAGCTATAGACAGGAGAGAAATAAAAGGCATGAGTTAGGTTCCAGCCAGGTATTTAGGACATAAGCCTGAAATGGGATTTCTTGTGATCTTTTGGAGCTAATTTGCACTTGCACTAGAGTAAGCAGATATGGGTAATTTGGAGGGGTATCTGTATTGAGGAAATCAGTGGAAGTTGTCCTGAGAAGGAAGGCAAGGAAATAAGAATTAAAGTCATGAGCCAAAGCTGTGTACAGTGGAGCTGGAAAGGAAGTGGACAGGTTGCCACTCAGGTAGCCGTCAGACTCTTCTCCAGAAGGTCCCGAGGGTGTTTTTATTGTTGTTCTGCAAACCCCAACTAGCCATTATTGTAAGATAGCAGAAGCCAGAATTGTACAGAAAAAAAAAAGACCCCCCAAAAAACAAACAAACAAAAAAACAACAACTGTATAATAAAAGACCTTTGTGACTCTATGCAAGTCTCACCAGGTAAAATTTCACTGATTACCTGATAATTCAAGAAAATAAAAATGTCTTTACTCCCAGATTTGGATAAGAAAGATTTAAAAAGAGGTCATAGATGCATTTCACTTTGCTTTCTTAAACAACATGAACAGGAAAATTCCAATACTTCTTGGAAATGTAAGTAATATTCCATATTTATACATTAATATCAGATCATTGTAAATATGCATTCTTAATGAAACTTAGGCTTTTTGAAATCAAATTGTGGTCACAAATATCACACATACCATTTCACATATTTTTAGATACCTTTGAGCAAATTTTGTTTTTAAGCAACTGTAATTAATTCTCTTTGTCATAGCTGCAGATATAACTCAGAGAAAAAATCTTATGGGCATTATTCAACTACAAGTTATGGTTGGACTTAGGTAAGAGCATGTTGGGCAGATACAGGAAAAATACCTAATGGTGAAAGGTGCCAGTTGCAGTAATTGGCCAATGAGGACTGGATTTAATATTTTATGCAGAAAATTCAGAGTTTATGTACATGTTGAGTTTATAAAGATCAAATATATAAATCACACACTATGACAATATGTACAAGAGAAAAGGGTTGAGAAATATAAAACTAACCAATATTTGATTTCATTAAATATATATTGAGCAGACATTATCAGTCTTCTGGGAAGATGTATGTTTACTAGGGCCTCTTCACTCGGCCCAGTCGGTTTTAGTCTTTGTTCCTTGTTCCCTCATTTTCTTTCATTGCCTTGTAAGTTTTATACCACCCACGCCTCCAGCACCTTCCCCTTCAGACACTGTTTTGATTTGTGCTCTGCTTGAATGGATCTACATCTCCAGATACCTCCCTGTCAGATAGTCAGAGAAGACTTTGTTTTTATTGCCCATAACAAATAAAAGTTATCTCCACTCTTTAAAGCTTATCTGTGGCTCTGCGACACTACAAGTTCAACAGCACTCAGACGACAGGAGGCTATAACACCAGTAAGTAGACGAGACAATGAGATTGTAATCATTTGTTTAAAGGATTCAGGACCTCTTTATAGCCATAATAAGCCACTATTAATGCTTTATTATCTCCCTACAGAAGGACAGATAAGTCAAAAGATAATTTTAAGGTGTGTTTATGAGTAGATAACACTGGAGAATCATTAAACAAAGGTTTCTGGGAGTTGAAAAGTCAAGGGACCCCAGTTCTGAATATAAAATCAATGATCGTTCAGGGATTAGTTCGCTAAAAGCCAACAAAACAATTTGTTAAAATGTAAAATGTGTGATCGCTAAAATCAAATAACTTTAGAGTCATTTTGTAACTGCCTGTAAAGTAACTTGCATATTATTGCCCACCAAGTATAATTGGGCAAATAATGATAATTTTTATTGCTCTCTTTCTATGTGGCATAGAAGAGAAAGCTTCTAATTGGGAATATGCTGATTTTGAAGCATAATAGGGAACATTTATGCCACAAAACAAGAGATAAATAAAGATGAGTGCTAAGAGAATTAATCAGCTGTCTGGAACTTACTTAGTGGCTACACTTTTCAACAGTACCAAAGCCAGAAATCAGTCTACAAAACGGAGTGTGAAAAGCAAACTGGAAGCAGTGCAGAGACCCCATCCAGAGTCACGTTCTCCCCCCCACACACACACCCTTCCCCTGGTATTATAAGGGTAAGATACCTCCGTGATTGTGACGTTGTTTGTCTCAGGAGACATGAGGACATAGTCACACATACACTATAGGTGTTGTGATATTGGCAGTGTAAACGTTAATTAGATAATAGGATGTTTCTTTTCATATGATTCTCTTAGGTATTTTGTTAAAGTAAAAATTACTTTTCTATTGTTTAAATGTTTTTCATTGTTAGAATAAAGACTACATTGATGCTACTTTCTATCAGATAAAGTTTAAAATTTTCTAGATTTTTTTGTTGTATTTTATTATACAAATTATTAGAATTGTAACTAAGACAGAACATATTTGAGAGGCTACTTTCATTGTTCTTCAGAATTGTCGGCCTTCTGATAATAAAGGTTTGCTTGGAACTAATCCCCATCTCTACATTTGGCCCACAGTGACAGGCAGCAAGACTCTCTTCATCTGGTAACAATTTAGATTATATAAAAGACTGTATCTCAAAAGATTCATATGGAAAATTCATTGCATCTAAGTTAGGAAGAGAGTTTTTCCTTGTAATAATTACTAACATGTCTTCATTCCCTATATGCCAGAGTCTGATGACCATTTACAATCAGATTTAATCCTCATAATTGCTTATGAGTGAGAGCATTTACTACCATCATTCATGTTTCCTAAATTAATCAACTTTAAGCGATTTACCTAAAATTGTATATTATGTGGGGCCAGTGGATTTGCAATTTCAAAACAAACAGATCTTATACTTAAAGAAAACTTACATATATTTAATCAGATGAAATAGACAAAGTGTAGTCATTATTGGTTCAGCAAATAAATTTTACAAGAATCTTGAACACATTTTCTCAAATTTAACTGTACTAAAATGAGGGAAATGAAAAAATAAAGTCCTATGGCATGATATATTTAACATTATACTACCTAATATAAGATCCATGGGAATATTATAGAACACTATTTAGAATAGTTGATTTTGAATAAAAAATAAATTTCATATATATATATTTATAAATTATATATATATACATTATTTATTTATTTATTTATTTATTTATTTATTTATTTATTTTAGAGACAGAGTCTCACTTTGTTGCCCTTGGTAGAGTGCTGTGGCATCGCAGCTCACAGCAACCTCCAGCTCTTGGGCTTAAGCAATTCTCTTGCCTCAGCCTCCCGAGTAGCTAGGATTACAGATGCCTGCCACAGAGCTCAGCTATTTTTTTGTTGTTGTTGCAGTCTAGCCAGGGCCGGGTTCAAACCCCCCACCCTTAGTATATGAGGCCAGAGCCCCACTCACTGAGCCACAGGCCACCCAATAAATTTAATATATTTTACTTAAAATATTAATAAAGAAAAATGATGTAGACTTCCAAGACTTGCATAACAACATATCTTATTCCAAGACTTGCATAACAACGTATTTTATTCCACTGCATTGTCAAACTTATTGATACTTTAAGTCAAATATAGTTGTGTCATATCCAAACAAAGCATGTATGTGAGTGTGTGCGTGCATGTGTGTACATAAGGACGTACATACACACGCATAAACATTTCCCCCTACAAAAAACACCTTCTATGTAAACAGCACATCCTACAACAAATCATAAATAATTACTCCTGCCACCAATGAAGCTGTGATTCTCAAATTAAGAAAATCATTGGAAAAGCCCATATGGAGTTAAGAGCTTACTCTCAGTCATATCCCAAACCTAGCTATTTTACTTAAGTGTTAAGCAAAATCCATTTGCCGTTGCACAAGGGGAGAATCACAGAGTGACTACCCAGTATTCCAGTGGGGTCCTGACATTTTTATAGCCTCATTTTAGAGGGGAGGGAAAGATGAGGAGCGTAGGTAATTTTACTTAGGGTCAATAAATGGTTGTTATGAAGCATGAAGGATGGTGTAAGAAAGAGCTCTTCATTCAAAATGCTCTGTATACAAGGAGTCAAATTTTGGGGTAAAAAATTTCCTAAACTCCTCATACTCTTGGAAAAAATACTCAGGCAGCAAATATGTCTACAAATAATAACAAAAAAGCAACATTGTTCCTACATACAAACTGCACACACAGAAAGTTATAAAAAAAAATGTTTACACATGGTAAGAAAGGAAAAACCTGTATTGAAATTGTAATAAAGTCAAGTTCAACTTCTGCAGTTACAAAAGATAAAAGATACAATATATGACACATATTATTTGTACATATAATTTTAATTTTAATACAGTTTTTTCCTTTCTTAAAATGTTTATACATTTATTTGGCACCCCCTGTACACACACACACATACATTTTCCAATACTCAGATAAATGCCTTTCTTTAATATTGCTTTATCATATTCCCTCGGACAGACATTTTATTTCCTTAATCTAGGTACCTCAGAAAAGCTCAACATGGAACTCCACTTATTATGAATTAATTAGAATTGATACACAAAGTTTAACCTATCGGCTTAGGTTTAAATATGTTAATCCAAAAATATGGTGTTAACATTCTCAGATTAATGCAAACTATATGCTAACTATAGATTTAATAGAACATGTATCAAACTTATGGTTTTAATTGAGCAGTTGTTTAAAGATTACTCAGTAAAAATATACTATTAGCTTCATAGTAATAAAGGTCAGAAATAATCCTACTGAGCTCCATTCTCCCTCCTAGTGATAAAGTGAATTATGATGCACTAGCTTTTCACTTATAAAAAATGAGGCCAGGGAGAGACGGAATATAAACTATGTCCATATGAATTATGGAAGTTTCAAAAGAAGTCACAATGAGATGCTTCAATCAGCTTTAATTCCTTCTTTAATAAATTAGTTCATCTAAGTACATTGTAAAAAGATACCAATAGAATAAATATTGGACATGCATAAAAGTTTTATTAATAATACAGACCTGCTTTCTTTAGGATACCTTAAAATTGAGATACTTTTTGAATGCTTAGTTAAAATTTGATCAATTTTAGTAAGTCAAGAAGTAATATTTTGTGCATAAAATGTAATAGGAACATCATTGTTGGAAACTCTGATACTTCACATCCTGCTTTTGCATTGATGATGAAACTCTAGTCCCTAAAGCTTACTGAAGTAAAGGAGTCCAGAAAATTTCACCTCCCCAAAATGATTTATTATTAGAGTATTTTGAATTAAAGATGCTTCAAGAACAACAGGCCTTGGTTTCATCTGCATAAAACCAAACCGACCCATTAAGAAGGAAGACTGTCTTTCCTTCCCCTTATTCCATTTATTCCAATATGTTACAAGAGAGAAAATCCAGAATTCAACCAGACCTGTCCTAAAATATTTTAAAGGTGATATATATCTCTCTGGTCAATTTAACTCCCACAAAGACTCATTTACAAATCAATCTTTTTCCCCCATCCATTCATTCTCCCAAGTATCTATTCATCCTCCTTAGCAATCACTTATTGCCCTTAACAGAATTGCCTATATTCCTCATCTTCCTCTCCTCTCTAAAATGAGAGTGTATAAACTTCTGGGATATTGGGTAATCACTCTGTGAGTATTTACCCTGTGCAAGATAAATAATTTTATAAATCTCTTCTTTTATTAAAAACTAAAGTTTCCCCCATTAAAAGTAACCAGGGATTGCATTAAATCTATAGATTGCTTTGGGTAGTATGGACATTTTAACAATGTTGATTCTTCCCACCCACAAGCATGGTACGTTTTTCCATGTGTTAACATCTTCAGCTATTTCTTTCCTCAGGGTTTCATAGTTCTCATTATAGAGATCTTTCACTTCTTTTGTTAGATAAATTCCCAGGTATTTCATCTTTTTTGGCACTACTTAAAAGGAATAGAGTCCTTGAGTATATTTTCAGCTTGACTATTGTCAACATATACAAAAGCTACTGATTTGTAAGTATTGATTTTTTATCCCGAGACACTGCTGTATTCCTTGATCACTTCTAAAAGCTTTGTAGTTAAGTCCCCAGGTATAAAATCATGTCACCCACAAATAGTGAGAGCTTGACCCCATTTGAATACTCTTGATTCCCTTCTCTTGCCTGATTGTGATGGCTAGAATTTCCATCACTATGTTGGATAGCAGTGATGATAATGGGCATCTTTGTCTAGTTCCAGATCTGAGAGGAAATGTTTTTAATTTTGCTCCATGCAGTATGATATTGATTGTGGATTGGCTGTAGATGGCCTCTATCGGGTTAAGAAATGTCTCATATAAACCTATTTTCTTAAGTGTTCTAATCATGAAAGGATGCTTGATACTATGAAAAGCTTTTTCTGCATCAATTGATAGAATCATGTGGTCTTCATTTCTTTGTGGGCAAGAGACTTGAACAGAAGCATCTCTGAAGACGATAGGGAATGGGCTACAAACACATGAAAAAATGCTCATCATCGTTAATCATCAGAGAAATGCAAATCAAAACCACTTTGAGATATTACCTAACTCCAGTAAGTTGAGCCCACATCACAAAATCCCCAAACTGCAGATGGTGGCATGGATGTTTAGAGAAAGGATCACTTCTACACCACTGGTGGGACTTCAGCTAATACAACCTTTTTGGAAAGAAGTATGGAAAATTCTCAAAAAACTAAAAGTTGACCTACCATTTGATCCTGAAATATCATCAATACTAGGTATCTATCCAGATGAATAAAAATTATTAAAAAAAAGAAAAAAGACATTTGCTCCAGGGTGTTTATTGCAGCCTAATCCTTAATAGCCAAGTTGTGGAAGCAGCCTAAATTCCCATCAACCTATGAATGGATAAACAAATTGTGGTATACGTATAATGATGGAATATTATGTAGCCATAAAAAAGAGAGAGAGTTTACATGTTTTATGTTTACCTGGATGGAGCTGGAAGATATTCTTCTTAGTAAAGTATCTCAAGAATGGAAAAAAAGTCTCCAATGTACTGAATAGTATTGTGAAACCAATCTATAATCACCTACACATTCATACGAATGATAAAACACAAATATAGTCCAGAAAAAAGAACAGGAAAGGAGGGAGGGGGGGAGGAGGGAGAGGGCAAATGAAGGCAGGGTATTTTGTGGTATCTCATCTAATGTACACAATGCAAGGGTACATTTCTAAACAACTAAAAGTTAATTAAATGTCTTACTACAAAAATAAGTAAGGTGATGGTCATGTTACTTCATTTGATTTAAGCATTCCACACTGTATCATCACATTGTACCTCATTAATGTAAGGAGTATGATTTAATAAAAATTAAGTTAAAAATAAAGCAACCAGGAAAGCAAGTGTCATAATTTTTTGTCTTAATTTCACTAATTTGACAGGTTTTTGTAACTGCTTATATTATTTTGAAATGTAAAATCATGCTAAACCATTTATGACATATCCTTTTACAAAAGTTAATAACTAATCAATTTTACGGCTGGAAGAAATTAAATAAATAAATTTCTTTTCTTTTTTTTTTCACATACCATCTCAGGCTATGTAGAATTTTTTAGGGAACATAGAGCAGAGAAAAGGGAGAAGGAAGTAAATGCCAAAGTAATGCCAAAGGAAGTAAAATGGGGAGGAGAAAACTTGCTGTTCTTCAACTGGAGCAGCTCTTTACATTCATGTACAGGTGTATGAGCACATGTACATACATTCATGTGTTTGGAGGGGTGTTCCTTTGGATTTCAACTGAAATAGGTATTCTCCTACCAGGAGAAAATTTTTGAAATCCTCTGATCCATATCTGCAATTACATGTTATCATGCAACAATTGAAAGAATATAGATTGTAAGTCTGAGTTTCTTAGTCATGGGATATAAATAAGCCAAATTATCTCTATCATTTATTACATAATAAAGGTTTTATATAAGCCATAACTTTCACAGAAGAACCTTACCCCTAAACCCACACAAATATTTGTGAGAATAGGAAATTTTCTTTATAATTTTTGGAGTCAATATTCACAATGTTAAAGAAATGACAAAATACATTAGGTTTTTGCCAATTCTACATCTTCATTGCTTAAATGTTTAGATCACTTATATCTTCATTCATTCATCTGTTAAATCATTAAATAACTATTTTTCAGAGCATGAGAACATTCTACTTCCAAGAAAAGTAGGGAAAAGTACTGGCAGCTGCCTCCATTGGGATTGTTCCTCTGAGAAAACAGCATTGTGGAATCACAGAGAAGCAACCCAGAGCAGCCAGGGGGGGAAAAAAAAATAGGAAACAGATAATGGGGATATATATATATGTATATACACACATATATGTATATCATATATATTTATACACACACATATATACATAAAGATCAGAGACTGCTGAGGGAAACAATAGTGCTAAGGAGCACTGCGAACTAGGCTGCTAGGTAGCCCGTTACACTCCCACTGCTCTCTTCTGTGTTAGACTGGGGCCCAATGTGAACTATGTGCAGAGCTGCCTCACCAGACTGCAGACAGCAGGCACCACGGGGATCTGACAGCATCTAGGGTCATCCACAGCTAACAGGTGCAACCATGCCAGGTCTGCAGCAAGCTGGGATGGGGCTGGATCAACTTGTGGCTTCAAAAACCATCCCTGGAGACCTGAAACCAAGTGTGTCCCCCAAGGAGTGCAAGAAAATCTGAGCACAGGCACTGACGGGGTGGAGCAGAGTTGACTTTGATTTGTGACGAGGCAGGAAAATATTTTGCTTCATGGGGAGGGGCTTGAAGAGCTGCATAGTCCTCGGCCCTCGGTAGCATGTCAGTCCTGCTTGATGCAGCATCCAAGAAGCCCTAAAGCCGGAGCCTTCCACTTGGTTGGCTGTATCAGATTCCACCCTCCACGCTCAGACTGCCTCCTGCGGGCTTGACTTCTGGCTCCGCCCTCCAGGTTGGATCAGTCCCGTCTTCCTCACTTACCTGCTTCTGGATTCTTGGCCCTGTTCAGACTCCCTGCCTCAGGATCCTTCCTAATGCAGGCCCCTAGGCTCTCCCTTCAGAGAGCAATGCTCCATCTCTGAATATCCAATCCCCCCCCCCCCCACACACACACACAGGACCTGAGACATCATCCCCAAGACTTCAACACTGCACCTGCTCCCCTAGACTGCACCCAGAACTTTTGCCACCCCAAAACCACCAGAAGATCTGTTTCAAGGTCCAAAGCCCCACCAGGGACCCCAGCCTCATGCTGCCAGTTCACTGAATCTGGATAAAACAAAGGCACACAGCTTTGGGAACACAAGAATCTCACATCGAGCTGCAGCTATTACTATTAAAACAACATCTAGTGACTTTCTCTTACTCCAGTCAAACAGAAATGTTTCCAAAAAGGAATTAGAACCATCCAAACCTTTTAGCCCTAAATTGAAGAAAAGAAGTCACAGATGAGAAGAAACCAGCCAAAGAGCCCTGGTAACACGAAACATCAAAACAGATCAAAGCCCCCAAAAGATTACAATGGAGCCACAGCAAGGAACTCCAATTATAAAGAAATTTTTGAAATGGCAGAAATGTAATTCAGAATATGGATGGAAATTAAGAAGAATGGAATTGAAGAGAAAGTTGAAACTGGCAAAAATAATCCCTCCAAATATTTCAGGAAATTAACAAAAAAATCACCAAAGAACCGGACAATATCAGGAAAGATATACTGGAGCTTACAGCAATGATAAAGTAATTCAGGGAGTTTCAAAACACAGCAGAAAGTTTCAGCAACAGATTAAGCCAAGGAGAAGAAGGAACCCCAGAGCCTGAAGACAAATCACTTGAGCTAACTCAGGCACTTAAAGAGGCAGAAAGAAAAGAATGAAGGTAAGTAGTTCCCGAAAGAGATTTGGGACTATGTAAAGTGTACAAACATTCAAATTATAGGTATCCCTGGGGGATAAAAGCATGGAAACTCTACTTGAATTTGTTATTGAGGAATGTTTCCCAATTCAGACATCCAAATACTGGATGGTCATCAAACTCTGGAAAACTCATTGCAAATACATTTCCAAGACACACGGTAATGAACCTTACCAAAGTCAAAATGAAAGAGAAAATTGTACAAGCAGCTAGACATAAGCAACAAAAGACCTGCCAGGGAAAACCCATCAGAGAATAGCAGCAGATTTTTTAGCAAAAACTTTACAAGCCAGGGTGAGTGGGCTTCTGTCTTCAATCTTCTTAAAGAGAACAGCTGTTAACTTAGAATTTGATAGATAAATATTTTTCTGACAAGCAAACTTTGAGGAAATTTGTCCTAACTAGACCTGCATTGCAGCAAGTACTCATACCTACAGTATACACAGATCAGCACAATAGTCACCCACCAGTGTAAAACTACCCAGAAGCTATAGGTCAATGGCGCAATAAGTAAAACAAAGCAATAGACTTCTACCTAGCAATGAACAGAATTTCACCATATTTATTAAATTCTAAATAAACGTGAATATCTTGAACTGCCCATTGAAGAACACAGGCTGGCTGAATAGCTTTACGTAAGAATTCTACCAAACATTTAAAGAAGTAGTACCTATACTACTAAACCTCTTTCAAAATATAGAAAGACACAAAATATAGAAAAACACATTCGAAGCAAACATCGCCTTGATTCCCAAAACCAGGGGAAGACCCAACAAGAAAAGAAAATTATAGACCAATATAGATGCTATAATACTCAATTAAATCCTAACAAACAGAATCCAACAACACATCAAAATAATTATACACCATGACCAAGTCAGATTTATCCCAGGGTCTCAAGGCTGGTTCGATATATGTAAATCTATAAATGTAATTCAACACATAAACTTAAAAATAAAGACCATATGATTTGTTCAATTGATGCAGGAAAAGCAATTGGGGAAGAAAAGGCGATCAAGGGTATCCACATAGGGACAGAAGAGATCAAATTTTCACTCTTCGCAGATGATATGATCGTATATCTGGAAAACACTAGGAATTCTACTACAAAACTTTTAGAAGTGATCAAGGAATATAGCAATGTCTCAGGCTACAAAATCAACACCCATAAATCTATAGCCTTTATATATACCAACAATTATGAAGCTGAACAAACGGTCAAGGACTCTATTCCTTTCACAGTAGTGCCAAAGAAGATGAAATATTTGGGAATATACATAACTAAGGACGTGAAAGATCTCTACAAAGAGAACTATAAAACTGTAAGAAAAGAAATAGCCGAAGATGTTAACAATGGAAAAACATACCATGCTCATTGGTGGGAAGAATGAACATTGTTAAAATGTCCATACTGCCCAAAGCAATATATAATTTTAAAGGAATACCTATTAAAGCTGCATTGTCATACTTTAACGATCTTGAAAAAATACTTCATTTTATATGGAATCAAAAAAATCCTCAATTAGCCAAAACGTTGCTCAGCAATAAAAACAAAACAGGAGGAATCGCACTACCAGACCTCAGACTGTACTATAAATCAATAGTGATCAAAACAGCATGGTACTGGCACAAAAGCAAAGAATTAGATGTCTGGAACAGAATAGAGAACCAAGAAATGGATCCAGCCATTTACCGTTATTTGATCTTTGACATGCCAATTAAAAACATTCAGTGGGGAAAAGATTCTCTATTTAACAAATGGTGCTGGGTGAACTGGCTGGCAACCTGTAAAAGATTGAAACTGGAACTACACCTTTCACCATTAACTAAGATAGTCTCTCACTGGGTAAAATATTTAAACTTAAGACATGAAACTATACTTGAAAAAAGTACAGGGAATACTCTTGAAGAAATTGGACTTGGTGAATATTTTATGAGAAGGACTCCCCAGGCAATTGAAGCAGTATCAAAAATACACTACTGGGATCTGATCAAACTAAAAAGCTTCTGCACAGCCAAGAACATAGTGGGTAAAGCAAGCAGACAGCCCTCAGAATGGGAGAAAATATTTGCAGGTTATACCTCTGATAAAGGTCTAATAACCAGAAT
>CAUYPK010030392.1:0-27060 GCA_963574355.1 Loris lydekkerianus
GTATCTCAGGAATGGAAGAAAAAGTATCCAATGTACTCAGCTCTACTATGAAGCTAAATTATAGCTTTCACATGAAGGCTATAACCCAACTATAGCACAAGACTATGGGGAAAGGGCCAAGGAAGGGGAAGGGAGGGGGAAGCTTTTGGTGGCAGGAGGGTAATGGGTGGGGCCACATCTATGGTTCATCTTAGAATGGGTACAGGTGATTGCCCTAATGTACAAAGCTATGATTTAACAATAAAATAATAATAATAATAATAAAAATTGAAAATAGAACAAACAGAAAGACCATTCCTGAGTATTAAGCAATCTAGTGGTTACTTGGAAATCATCCAAGCTATAATTAGTTTTGGGGGGGAAATCAAACTGACTAAATAAAAATGAAACAACTGGAAATATGAACACTGAGTGAATATTTCAGAAATTATTACACTTTTTCTTACAATAATAGTCCTATGGATATGTGTTTTTAATGAGTCCTTATCTTTTAGCAATACATATTGTAATATCTATAGATGAAATAATACTATATCATGGATTTGCTTCAAAATAATAGAGGAAGACAACAGAAAGTAAGAATATAGATAAAGCAAAAATGATCATGAGTTGCTAATTACTAGAGCTAGATAATGAGCATATAGGGTTTCCTAAAATCTTGTCCATACAGTCTTGTCATCAGTCCATGTTTGCCTTTTTTTTTTTTTTCATAATAAATAGTAGAAAAAAATAGCATAATTTGGAAGGAATATAAATATTAAAGAATTTATGAATAGGGTTTTAGCAATACTTAAAAGTATCTACATGTACATACTATTATTCTTCACTAAAATTCTATTAGTAAGAAAATAAACAAAATGCATTTATTAAAACATTATTTGTGCCTTAAATTTTAGGTGACATAAATTTTCAAACAATAATAAGAATAAGTATTTAGTGAGACTTTATATGCCATGAGTTATCACATGTGCTTCACGGAAAGATCATTGAATGCTAAGCCCTTGTGAAATATTCCTGAGTATCCTGCATTTATAGATGAAGAGAATAAGGAAATGTGAGGTTGAGTTACATGACCAGTGTCACAGACCGTAGATTGTAGATGAACCCAAATTCGAAATAAGTTAAGTATGGTGCCAAAAGCTCCACTATTACTTTGAGATGTATAATGTTCTCATGATGGAATGGATTATATAAGAGAAGGCACCAGATGGAATACATTGCAATCATTGCAACTGATGCTTAGAAATACTCAAGTCCCATGGAGCAATGTTGTTGAAATAAAAACAGAAAATCCATGAAAATATCACATATGATAGATAAAATTATCTCAATTGTATTAAATGCAAAAAAAAAAAAAATAGAAAGAAGTACAATTTTTAAATGATAATTTCTGAGTAACTTGATTGGTTTTTAACTTTCTAGATCTTCAAGTATGTGTCCAAATACATTTCCAAATATATTCTCTAACATTGTTAATTTAAAAACATCTTTAAATGAAACACTATGACAAGAAAAATGTGTTTCAACTATTCCAGGTTAATACAAAAGATGTGAGGTCTCCATCTCTTTTAATGACTGAATAGTATTCCACGGTATACATGTACCACAGCTTATTAATCCATTCCTGGGATGGTGGGCATTTAGGTTGTTTCCACATTTTGGTGACCAATGTACTTAATTCTAATATGAAAGCAGTAGATGACCTAATACATGGTGGGGGCAGGGGAATGAGGGAGCTTGGGGTGGGGTAGAGGGAGGAGGTTGGGGGGGGTCCCGGTGTATGGCACACCTCTTGGGGCTGAAGAGGATTTAGCTAACAAATGCAATCAGTATACCTAATTCCTTGTACCCTCAATGAATCTGAAACAATAAAGAAAGAAAGAAAGAGAGAGAGAGAGGGAGGGAGGGAGGGAGGGAGGGAGGGAGGAAGGAAGGAAGGAAGGAAGGAAGGAAGGAAGGAAGGAAGGAAGGAAGGAAGACCGACCATGACAGTCTTACCCAGATTCTTCACTAATGATGGGTGCACTGGGGGAATATAGGTCTAGAGACAAACACACATTAACAAATGGTGTTGAGACAAGTGGCTATTCACATGCAAAAGAATGATGTTGGACCCCCTACCTCACAATCCATAGATAAAGTAACACAAAATGGACCAAAGATCTAAACATAAGAGCTAAACCTATAAAACTCTTAGAAAAAACTATAAGTATGAATCTGCATGGCCTTGGATTAGGCAATTATTTCTTGATGTTGCACTAAAAGCATAAGCAACAGATAGAAAATAGATGACTTGGACATCATGAGAATTAAAACTGTCCTTCAAAACATATTATATTTATTGCATCCTTAGCTGTCCTTTTAAGCTTGATCAGGTATAGCTAAGGACACAGTAAGCAAAGAAAATAAGTCACTTTTGGAATGGAAGAAGATACTCATATTGTATGAATCTAACAAAGGGCTAATAATCAGAATCTACAAAGAACTCAAGCAAATCAATAAGAAAAGAGCAAACTACCCAATAAGTCACTGAGCAAGAAACATGAACAGAATCTTCTCCAAAAAAGAAAGATAAATGGCCAACAAACACATGGAAAAAAAATGCTTATTGTCCCAACTCATCAGAAAATTGCAAGTCAAAACCACCTTCAGATATCACCTAACTCCAGTGAGAATAGCTCACATCACAAAGTCCCAAGCTGAAGATGCTGGCAAGGATGTGGAGAGAAGGGAACACTTATACACTGTTGGTGGTATTGCAAACTAATACAGCCTCTTTGGAAAGAAATATGGAGATTTCTCAAGGACTTAAAAGTAGACTATCATTTGATCCTATAATGGCATTTCTAGGCATTTACCTAGAAGAAACAAAATATTTTATCACAAGGACATTTGCACTAAAATGTTTATAGCAGCTCAACTCACAACTGCAAAGATGTGGAAACATCCCAAGTGCCCATCAAAGCGAGAATGGATTAACAACCCACAGTATGTGATACTATAGAATACTATCCAGCCATAAAAAAGATGGGGACTTTACATCTTTTGTATTTACCTGGATAGAGTTAAAGAACATTCTCCTTGGTAAAGTATCTCAAGAATGGAAAAGCAAGCACCCTGTTTACTCAATGCTAATTTGAAACTAGCAGATAAAAACTACATGCCTACACAAGAGAAAAACACAATTACTGTATATACTTGAGTATAAGCCGAGTTTTTTCGGCACAAAATTTGTGCCGAGTTCGGGTTTTTTGGCACACATTTTGTGCTGAAAGAACTCGGCTTATACTGGAGTATATACGGTAAATTGAAGTGGGGAGGAAGGCAGGGGGAGAGGACTCAGCAAGCTCCCACCTAATGGATATAATGTCGGGTATGTGGCATACCCTCTGGATGGACTCAACTGCAACTAGGATGCTACCTAATAAATGCAAACAATGTAACTCAATCATACGCACTTATATTAATCACATATACACTTACATTAATCTGGAATTTTTAAAAAAGACTATTACGAAGAAGCTGAAAAGACAACCCATAGAATGAGAGAAAATATTTACAAATCATAGGAATCATACTCAGAATAAACAAATTCTTAGAATGGAATAGTAAAAGAAAATAATAAATATTGGCAAAGAGTTTAACAGACATTTCTCCAAAAATGACATGTATAAAAATGGACAGTAAGCACATTAAAAGATCTTCAATATCATCAGTAATTAGGGAAATGTGCATTAAAACCACACACAATATCACTGCAACCCAATACAGGAAGTCTGTCATCAAAATCTCAGACAAGCCGGCATGATAGCTCACACCTATAAACTTAGCACTCTGGGAAGCCGAGGCAGGTGGATCGCTTGCACTCAGGAGTTTGAGATCATCCTAAGACAGAGTGAGACCCCTGCCTCTAAAAACAGCCAGGCATTGTGGCAGGTACCTATAATCTCTGCTACTCGGGAGGCTGAAGCAAGAGAATCACTCCACCGCAAGAGTTTGAGATTTGAGCTATGATGCCATGACACTCTACCCAGGGCAACAAACCGTGAGAGTCTGTCTCAAAAAAAAAAAAAAAAACTCAGACAATAGTAAGTGCTGAGAAGGCTTTGGAGAAACTGAAACCCTCATACACTGCTGGTGGGAATGTAAAATGGAGCAGCCATTTCGAAAAATAGTTTGGCAGTTCCTCAAAAGATTAAATATATAGTTACCAGATGATCCAGCAATTTCACTTCTATGTATATACAAACAAATATCCATTAAATTGTGTACATGAATATTAATAGTGGCATTATTCATTTTAATAATAGCCAAAGGAATGAAACCATCTTGATGTCCACTGACTGATGAATGGATAAACAAAGTTGGTGCTTTCACACCATGGCACATTGTCTAGCAATGAAAAGTACTAAAGTACTGAAAAAGAGTGTCAGATGGATGAGTCTTGACAACATCATGCAAGGTGAAAGAAACCAGACACACAAAGGCAGAGATTGCCTCGCTTCATTTATACAATATGTCCAAATAGGCAAATATGTGGATTAGTGGGTCCTAGGGATTGTGGGGCAAGATGAATGGGGAGTGACTGCAAATTTCCATTGGATTCCTTTGAGGGATGAGAAAAATATTCTGAAATTAGACAGTGGTGATAGTGGTGCAATTCTATAACTATCTTAAAACTCAATGACTTGTACACCTTAAAGGAATGGGTTTTGTGGTATGTGAATTACATCTGAATAACTAAAAAAGAGAGAGAAAGAGAAACAGAAAACAGAAGTTTCACCAAGTGGAGACGTGGAATCTGATTACCATATTTCTACATAGGAAAAAGGAACCGAAAAACGCGAGATGAACCTCTAGCTCTAATACTTATTACCAAGTTATTAAACCTCCATGAACCCTTCATATGTTAACATATTAATTTCTGCTCTGTTAATTTAGAGATAAGGACCATATGTTGCAGTTAGTTAATTACTAGTTAATTTTGTGATAATTTTTCTTTGTACCAGTATAGTAATAGAAAATGGGCCAAAGAATTGTGGTTCTGACCCAGGGGTTTGTAATGAACAAATGTCCCTGATTCCATCCAAGATATTTCTGGTATTTACACACCATTGCCCTAAGACTCTGTGCCCTGGTAGGAAGCCTGGAAGACCACTGCAGGAGAGAGCACCCTTTGTTCAGGTGTCTTCCATTTCAGTTCCAAGCCACATTTCCCAGAGCCAACTGGCAAGGCTCAAAGACTTGATTAAAAAGCCCATGGTACATGCATCAGAAACACTGAATATGGAGGCAGTAATTTCCTTAGGATTATTCGAAGGAGAGAAAGTTTAGAAACAGTGACATATGAAGATTGCTGAAAAGGCTAAGCATACATTTGTCTATTTAACATATGGATCAAAATCAAGATATTGGAGGGAGTACAGAGAATATTCCAAAATAGGCAAAAGATACAGTGGCATCAGCAGAAAAAAATTAATAGAAATTATTTCAGAGAAAAGAGCCAATGAAATGCAAAAGGCTACATTTAGAACAATATTATCTGTAAGATGTTTGAATAATGCCCCCCCACACCCCAAAATGCAGAGAAGTCTGCTGTTCAAACACAAAACTTGGGTATAGAAGCTGTAAAATAATGCTGTGTACTCTAGTAACTGGGACTGGTGGTATTTATTTCTTCTATCACACGGGATCACTCTACAGACATCATTCAAACTTTTTAGGGGAAGTTATTTGGAGACCTCCCTTGGTGTGAACACCCGGTTACACTGTGCTTGCCTTAGCTCACACTGAGAGCCTACTGCAATGGGATCTGCTTTATTTCAAACTCACACTCAGGGCCCAACATCTGGTTTGCTCTAAAATTTGTACCATTAATTTTCTCCCAAGGAACATACCATGATTGCCAATAATAATAAGAAAGTAATTTAAAGTAATTGGGGAGAAGCCAAAAGTATGAATGAATGGAGACCTTAATTGATAGTGTTCTTCAAAGAAAACACTGGATGTTTTTTTGTTTTATTTTTAAGTTCCAACAGGAAGTAAGACTAAATAATGCATTGTTTGGTAAAGGTGCTTGGGAAATGTGTTTTAATGAATTGATGAGATTTATTTGTAATTGCCATTATTGTTTGTATGTAAATGGTGTTTCATTTTATTTTAATAGTTGGAATGGTGCTTTGTATGTTGTTTACATTATTTGCTCAATAAAAGGTTTTCTATCAATAAAATAAAGTTAAAAATACTGCAAGGATTGATAATAAACCAAATATTTTGTTCTTATTTTTGAAAAATGCAAAGTATTTACCGTGAATAATGAGATTTTATAGTATCTAGGGTTATTTTGAATTTATCTAGGTAATTCACACCAAAACCATCACTCCTTGCACAAGATGTATATCCATCATGATAACATTTTGTCAATGAGATGAATTGATAAAATTGGGAAGGGTTATGGAGAAATCCCTTGGATGGGAATTTTGGCTTTTTTTTTTTAGACAGTCTTAAGCTATTGCCTTGAGTAGAGTGTGGTGGCATCATAGCTCACAGCAACCTCCAACTCTTGGGTTCAAGCCATCCTCTTGCTTCAGTTTTTCTAGTTTTAGTAGAGATGGGATTATACTTTTGCTCAAGCTGGTCTCAAACTGGTGAACTCAAGCTGTTCACCTGCCTCAGCCTCCCAGAGTGCTAGGATTACAGGCATGAGCCATAGTGCCTGGCCAGATTTGAGTTCCAATCCCAGTCCACCAATGAATAAAGTACGAGTCTCTGGGGGATCTGGGCAGAGCTTTTAAAACCTCAGATATTTGGTCAAGTCACCTGCAGAGGAGAAGATTTCATGAGATATGCAATATCATTTTTACTAATTTATCTGTATTTTCTTTGTTGTAAAAATAATTTCAGATGGCTTAAGTATCTCTGAGGCTCCTCTAGGGACAGACTCTATGTTCTTTCATTACATTTGTGGGCTGAGGGACTGAAACAGGAATTAATTTTTGCCTGCACATGTGTCACTAACAATCCGATTAACACAAGTGATAGCCCAGCTCTTCCTGCACAGCTGGCTCTGTGGCCATTGGAAACTTGTTGACCTGTAATTAGTCATCCGGTCCAGTGGCACTGCCAGTGTACACAAAATAACAACAAATGTGTGTGATTGTGTCAGGGAGCTGCACAAGTCCCTAAACAAAAGGGAACAGAGAAGAAGAATGGCAAAGACACAGGACACAGACATCATGGAGAGGTGGGAGAGCTCAGTGTACCTTTTTTGCAAAAGGGCCCTTCATAAGGTGAATTGGTGCAGTCACATAAGTAGCCGCTGTGCTTCTCCACACACTTGCCCCCATTGTGGCAGATGCTTCCATAGCTGCTGCAGTGACCCGGGCAGCCTGGCCTGACCCCAGACGTGAACTTGGCCCTCTCTTCCAGATCCAGTTTCTGCCCATTCAAGTGCAGGGAGCGGATGCATCCGAGGAAGCCTTTCTGTCTGGATGACGTTCCCCCTGAGAGGCAAAAGATAAAAGCGAGAACATGTAAGGTCTCATAAGGCTCAAGTCTTCCGGGTTTGAGATCTGCACTGGTGAAACAGGTAACTCTCGCTCCGTTGCCACGCTGTGCTGAATAAATTTTTCTATTCAAGTTTCCCATAAGAGTTGGGATTTCTGAGAGCCTCAAAAAATACATGTCTTTCCAGGCTGAGAACTCCCTGCTTCCCCCCACAAATGAAAGAGAAATGATATAGTTCATGCAGAATACTGTATTTTATAGGTTTAATAATAAAACTTCGGATGACCATGTTCTTTGCAAATTAAACAAAATGCCTTCTCACATGGTCCACAACAGAAAGCACAGAGTAGCATTGTCCCATCTGCAAAAGCGACATAACGGTGCCTAATGGGACCCCAACTTAGGAAACTTCCCACTGCTCATACAGTGTAAGAGGAAAGACTTTAGTGCCAACAGACACGGGGTCAAACTCCATCATGTCATCACTGATTAGCCATGTTGACCACTGAATCACCTAGGCTTCAGCTATTTAATCTGTAATATAAGAATAAATCTATTTCCTATGTTTATGGTAAGGCCTAGTAAATATTACAGGATATGTATGTGCTCAATCACTGCTGTCCCCTTGTCCTTTCCCTTGAGCCCTCACAATGGTTAGAACCAGTAGGTCCTTGATACATGTGTGCCAATTGATTCTAGAGCTCAACCTCAAATTATTATTTGGAAGATAGATTTCTGTTTTTGGGATATGGAATAGAGTTGTAACCCATGTTTCTGCTGAGGGCACATCTTAAAGGTTACAGAGAGATTTCATACGTTCCTTGCAAATTATTCAAGAATAAGGCAGATTCAAACTTTCAGAGTTTTTTGTTCTCATTGAAAGTTTAATATTTTTCCTGTCTACCCTTTTGATATCAGAAAAATGTGTTTTGAGAGACAAGCCAGAAATGAGGCTAAATCCCATCAGCTGGTATTTACTTGGTGCTAGGAATGTTACCCGATCCAGAGAAGGCAGAGGGACAATCTCCCTTAAACCTTTCAAGCTTTATTATACTCCCCCAGACTTGAGTCCCACAGATGGGTGGGTGGAGGAAATGTGCAGGTTTCTGAGGCCTACCAGATGTACTTGTGGGAGGAGGAAGCAAAGGTAGAAGGAAAAAATACTGAGGGCAGCACCCTCTCATCACTCATCTTCTATAACCCTAGCTTCTCCCATCTGTGCCTCATTCATTTATAGCCCCTTATTCCACAAATGACCAAGTAAAAATATGTTCCCATCAAGTTGGATCAGATGACAATTCAAAACGTGTCTCAAATAGGGAATGGAGATGTTAAATAAGAAAGAAAGTTCTTAGTTGAAGGAATGAAAAGGTAATGTAAAAACAAAAATGGTGAAACAATACCTGTTGTATTAACCAGGATGGAATGGGAGACTAAATGAAGTATCACAGGAGTGGAAAAACAAACACCACACACACATTTGGAAATAACACGGACTGAAACTCCAGCAGGTGGGGAGGGGGAGGAGAAGGGGGGAAATTCACACCTCACGGTACGATGCTCACTCTGTGGGTAATGGGCACATGGATAACTTTGACTCAAACAGTAAAAAGGCAATTTATGTAACCGAAATGTGTGTATACTCATAGTATTCTGAAATATAAAATAAATAAATTGTGGTATATGTACACCATGGAATACTATGCAGCCTTAAAGAAAGATGGAGACTTTACCTCTTTCATGTTTACACGGATGGAGCTGGAACATATTCTTCTTAGCAAAGTATCTCAAGACTGGGAGAAAAAGTATCCAATGTACTCAGCCGTATTATGAAACTAAATTATAGCTTTCATATGAAAGCTATAACCCAATTATAGCTCAAGAATATGGGGAAAGGGGCAAGGGAGAGGAGGGGGGAAGTTGGGTGTAGGGAGGGTAAGTTGTGGGACCACACCCACCCCACAGTGTATCTAACAAGAGTGCATGTGAAACTTAGTAAATGTAGAAATAAATGTCTTAACACAATAACTAAGAAAATGCCATGAAGGCTATGTTAACCAGTGTGATGAAAATATGTCAAATTGTATAGAAAACCGGCACATTGTACCCCATGACTGCGTTAATGGACACTGCTATGATTTAATAAAAATAAATAAATAAATAAAATTAAAAAACAAAACAAAAACAGAAACAAAGAAAGACCTCGCAGTCTTGTCAGCCTAGCCTGAATGTGGTAGGGTGTGCCCTTCCTACATTGCATCTAGTCACCAGACTCATAAATATATGTAGGCAATCCCTGGCTGCATACAAAGACAAAAAGTTCCTAAGAGATAAATCTAGTCTCTTCTTCCAAAGTCATGATGAAATCCCATTGTATTTTCCCTTCCGATAAGTGATACCCAAGCAGGCCAAGAGGCCAAACCCAGATTGCATTCTCCTGTCTGTCTCAATTTTGGTGAGTAAATCTCCTTTTAACCACAAGACAAATCAATTATAAACATAAGCTGATCTTAGTGGAAGTTCATTATTTCTTTCCCAGTATTGGGTACAATAAAGAGGGAGGGGATTTATATAGTCGGATGCTGGGTTTGGTTTGGTTTTCCTTATTTTATACTCACTCTCTGTGGTGGATTTGAATAACTGCTCATTCATCTTCTTACTGTTATGTTTTTTTTAGCAGGCGGGAAGGATGCAAGATCTATTGCACATTTTTTTGCATGTGACTTACTCAACAAGTTTGTAAATGGAGAAGGTGACTAGGGTGGCTTCTCTGGCAAAAATGCACTCCTGGAGGGTTGAGATGTGGACAGGGGTGAGAATGCCCCCAAACCCAGGGGGTCATTGTAGTTACAGATGCTGACAAAACACAGTGACACGGACATGGACTACATTGCAAATGGAATACATTTCAGTTTTTACCTGGATGCTTTTTATTCTTTACAAAGGAGAAAACTAGAGGTTCTGGTGCTTTTTCATTATGAGGAGAAATATGTAGTAGACTAAGGATAGACTAATTTTACAAAGATACCCCACACACACACTTAGACACACCCAGAGATCCAAAATTCTGGTCTGTTCCCTGCACTCTCTGCTGATGTGTAGAGTGCCCTTGGGATCTGAATCTTCTGTGAAACTTAAATTCTGTGACAAAATGAAGCAGCAATCTTTCCTTCTTTCCTCAGTCACGGTTATCCTCTCCCAACCCAGCCCTCTCCCAAACACATCTTCCCAGTATCTCTGATGCACCTGAGACCCACAGCTACACTGTCAGTACTGTCTCTCTCACCCCAACCAGAATCCCCAAAGCAACTTTCTACCTTCAGCCCTGATTCCTCCCATCTGTTCAGCACTTTGTAGCCAGAATGAATTCAAATTTAAAAACCTGATTCTGCTATTTCTGCTTGCTACCCCACAGCCCAGTCGTTGTCCTCAGGATCAAGCTGAAATTCCTTTGCACTCTGATAAGACGAGGGTGATCCAGCGGCTCCTTCCCTCTCCCTTCCACCGCTGCCTCCCACCAGGCTCCCTGCACCAGGCATCCTGTACTGCTCCGGGCTGCCCAACACCAAGCGTCTAGACTTGGGCCCTGTTCATATGTGTTTTATGTGTCTGGAATGTGTTTTCCCCCTTGCACTTTTTGCTCGTTCTACCCCACACCTGCAGTCCATATAAATTCTATCTTAGTCACTTCTGTGTCTGCTCATATAATATACAATCAGTTTTATTGTTAATTTTTTATAAGAAAATAAATATGATTTTTTAAATTTTAGTAAGTTCCCTACTGAAAAATCAGAAGATCTGTTAACATACATCTCCACTTGGCCACAAGACCCCACCAGGACCACTTCAGTTGTTCACATCGCCTCCCTGGCCATTGCACGTAATTTAATTTTTCAGCTATTGTTCTAATATACTTTCCTCTTCACCTGTTTGCCTCTGGGCTTTTGTACAGTTCACTGTAAATTTAGAAGAACAAAAACATGGACCATTATGCTTAGGGCAGCTTAAGGTCATTTTTTTAAAGGCTCAACCTTATTCTTTTTGAGAGCTCTTTGATGAGCAGAACAATGCCTCTGATTCTAAAAGAAATACATTTCCAACATGCTCACTGTATGCTGGAGACTTTACACTAAACTCACTTAATTCTCAATTGGGAAGGAAGATATTCTTCATGTTTCATAGTTGAGAAAACTCACATTTCATAGTTGAGAAAACTTAACATCAGAAATGCTTTGACTGGAGAGTCAAGAGTCAAACAGACTTCACAGGGCAGAGCAAGAAGTCATGCTAGGTCTAGGGACCTCTAAAGCCTTGTACAACTTTATACTCTCAAATGTAAAGTGGATGATTACATTAGACTATTTGTGTCAATGTCACTACTAAGCGATTCCGATACTTCCTTCCTCTGAGCTCCTATTTGTTTTCTTCCCCAAGTAATAGACACCCAAACATTTATCCTCTAAGTTTTCATATCAGTCTTCTTGACAACTTAGACCATTACTTGGCTGGCCCAGCCAGAAGCAATTCTGTATGAAACTCTTCAGTTGGCCCTTGGTATCAAGTGGGTTCATTATGATGATGCTTCCTTGGACTGAGTATGAATCTACTCTTAAAAACTTCCCTGTCATCATTCTAAGCCTGTCTTATAAACCCTCCATGTGTCAGCTGGACAAATGCTCATTGCTTTCAGAAAAGCATCTCAATTCCTTGTGCACTCCTTAGGCAGAAGTGCAAGAACCTCTATTTCTCTCATGTTTATCTGCTCTTTCCTGTGCATGTACAAGCAAAACTCCTTTGCAGAGAAGTCTCTGGAAAAACACTGAATGGACCAGGCAGTGCTGCTATTTCACAAAAATTAGTATAGCACCCCCTTTTCTTCCTCCGTCCCTCCCTCCCTCTTTACCTTCCTTCTTTCCTTCCCTTCTTCCCTCCCTTCCTTCCTTCCATCTTCCTTCCTTCTTTTTCCATCCTTAAATACGGAACTACTTGCTTTCTACTGAAGTTCAGATACATTACCACCTAGATTTTAAATTATAAGATGGCAACAGGTTTAACACATATATGATGAGCAAAAACCAAAACACTAACCATCAATTATTTATTTTCTTTATTGATCCTCTTCCTTTCAACTGACAGAATCTGGGTACCAGAAAAAATTCACAGTCAAGACTAAATTTAAAATGTGATTTCCGTAAGGTCCAGTGTACATCTGGTTAAATTTTGCTAAATACTGTGATTTCTTGCTAATGAATCACTAACCACACATTATTTAATAAAACCGGTAGTGCTAACTGCATGGCAATGAATAGGGAGTCTTTACTAAGAGTTTACTCCAGATCAACACCTTCTAAGAGCTTCATGGACATTTTCTGATTGATCCTCACTACAAAAGGTGGCACACCAAACCACACATGAGAAACCCTCAAAAATTCATGGAAAAGAGGTGGTTGGTAACTTGAATTGAGGCAACAATAGATTAAAAAATGTTCCTTGTTTGGTAGAAATGAATGTTATAATACACTTTCAAAGAATAACTCATGAACACATATGAGGAGCTATTAAAGCATTATTAAAATGGGCTTCACTGAACTTTCTAAAGAAAATAATCCCAACAAAGCTGGAGGGAGGAATACAACCAGAGATATTTACTTTGCCTTTGTACATAATTGTCACAATCCAGGGGACGGGAGTGTCTGACAAGAAAATTGAAATGAATCAAGGTAATTCCATGTGGAGAATTACTATGAAACCATTTAAAGTTCTGATAATGAGAAAACTCAATTTTAATGACGGAGGCTCTTTTAAGTCTTCTTTTTGATTTTTTTTTTCTTTTTTGTTACAGCACAAAAGCAAAAGTACACATGAGTTTATGGCTTGATCCATTGTGCCAACTGAACATAATCAAGGAAGTTGTACTTAAATACAAAAAAAAAAAAAAAAAAAAGAAATTTACCAGAACACCAGATGCTTCCTTCCCCCTACCAGGATTCCATTCACCTAGTTCTGACACATGATTTAAATGGAATCATATTGCATGTACTATTTGGTAACCAGCTTTTATTGTCCAGGATTATATGGATGTGATTTGTCCATATTAAAGAAAGAAGTCCATACAACATCCTGGTGTGAGACCCACTCCATGTATTATCATTGTTTCTGCTGTCAATGAACATTGTAGTGTGGTTTTGGCTGTTTTGAACAGTGCTGCTATGAAGAACTTCCCATATTTCTTGTTGTAAATATTTCTGTTGAGTGGATACCTAGGAGCAGAGCTGTTGAGTCCTAAGGTGGATGTTTGGCTTTAGCAGATAATTCAAAAGTGAATACAAATTTACAGTCCTGTCAGCAATAAATGAGAGTTTTAATTGTTCACCTTGTCAGCATGATGGTTTTTTAAGTTCTCTGGTCAATATGTTAAACACCAGTGATTTTTCTACAAACTATAGATCAGTGCTTCTCAGCCTTCCTAATGCCACAGTCCTTGAATACAGTTCCTGTGGGTCGCAACCCACAAGTTGAGAACTCCTGCTATAGATGAAGGAAAGTGAGCAATTGGACTAAAATAGTCCCATACCCAGCATATTTATTGGAAATCCAGATTTATACTTTCCATCTTCAGCTGTGGTTTGTGATTAATCTATAACCTCCCCTTGTACTGGGTTTAAACTAAATCTTTCCTACTATTTAAGGCCCACACGATCTTCTAGTAATTGTGTTAAACTCACAATACATAATGACAGGGAAAGTTATAATAATAATGACAAAATATTGAAATGTCTAGTGGACTTTTAGTCTTTTGTAAGCATAAAACAAGCAGCACACATTAATATCCATATTCTCCTGCTGAGAATGCAGGTACCATCAGAGGTTAAATGGCTTTCAGGAAGAAAAGGAAGGAAATAAGGAGGCTTTGCAGGAGAGAAAAGGGCAGAAAAATGAGGGTGAATAGACAAAAGGATAAAAAAAAAGACAGACTAGGACTAGAGGAAGTGCTTAATAAAACATTCTCTGACAAAAAGGGTGCAGCTATAGGCTTCTGAAACCCTAGAATGCTTGAGATATTGTAAAATAAAAATGGAAATGCTCTCTCTGTCTCTCTCTCACACATGTGTAAAATTGTTCCACTGCCCTCCGCTGTTGCTTTTGAAGCTGACCTCTCTACTCAAGGACCATTTCTTTTTTTTTTTTTTCTTTTCTTTATTTGAGACAGAGTCTCCCTCTTCAACCCTGGATAGAGTATCCTGGAATCGTAGCTCAGAGCAACCTAAATTCTTGGGTTCAAGAGAGCCTCTTGCCTCAGCCTCCCACGTAACTGAGACCACAGGGGTGCCCACCAGGATGCCCAGCTAATTTTTTGTTGTTGTTGTTTTAGTAGAGGGAGCAGGTCTCGCTCTTGCACAGACTGGTCTCAAACTCCTGAGCTCCGGTGATCCACCTGCCCGGGACATTTCTTATCACTGGCTGTCTGGATGAGAACTCGGGGAGCCTTCACCTGAATCTGGCCTGCATTATCTCGACAATATCTCTACCCTCCTATTTTCAATGGACTGAAGTCTCTGGGAAGGGATGAGGGTGACAAAGGGGAAGACAAAGATTCTTGAGAACAAAGGTTTAAGAGGAACACGGTGGAGAGTGAGAAGGAAAGGGGCACCTGAACCCTCCATTGAGAGAGGCACCATCTCAGTATTTTAAAACAAGCCCTAGATGTAAAGCAGGGATGCAGCGCAGTGCAGGTGGCGGTGGGGAGGGCACCGTCCGTGTGTGAGGACCCCAAGCAGGCAGCAGGGCAGGAAGCGCAGTGTCAGAGGCCCTGTGGCATTGGGGCTCAGTTTTACTGCAGGTAAGGAAATCAGCAAGTGATTGGTAAAGCATAGTGGGCGGGCCATCTGCTTCCTACACACAGGGGTCGCATGCACGCACACAGGGGCCGCATGCATGCACGTCCTGGGTACACCAGGCACTCGGGATGGATTCTGGAAGCTGCCTCAGCGCGCAGTTCAGAGCTGCGTCCACCAGGCCCCTCACACCCCTGAATGCACACCCGGTGACCCACAGCGCAGAGGCCCCGCGGGACACCCCACGGAAACCTAGCCTGCACTCTTCAGGGGGGAAAGGGAACTTGTCCATCTGCGTGTCACCATGGCCCAGCCCAGGGCTGGGGACAGAATCTGCACTCAGAAAATATTTGTTGAATAAAGTGTGCGAGAAAAAGAATGTGAGGGGCAAGAAAAGAGGGGACAGGACGCTGAGCAGCGAGCGGAAGGCAGGATCAGACACCCTGCCTGGCTCCCCCGGACCCAGCAAGTGACTCGCACTCCGCCAAAGAACCCACAGGCCTGGAAAGAGTATTTTGGGCAAGGGAGTAGTAGGAAGAGGCAAGGATGACCCCCAGAAAAAGGAAAAATAAACGCTGCTTAAGGAAATTGCTTCAATTAAAAAATAATGATAAAACACGGTCTGACTGTACGTGGCCGCTTTACTCCCGGCACAGCCCCAAGAGAGGGCGCGAGCTGAGGAGGGTCGCGGCTGCCCAGACCGCGCCGCCCACACGGGAGGGACGCAGCCAGCTTGCTGTTTATTTCATGAAATGATGGTGTCCTTGAGTCACAAATGGAAGGCCCATCTCTAGTCTGGGTACATGCTCTCTGCAGATCGGATGCAAAATTCTCCACTAAAAAAAAAAAAAAAGGCTGGTTGACTGAACAGATTGGGGAAGTAATAGCAATGAGAAAGCAATCTGGCAATAGCAGCTCTTAAGCAGGCAGGTGTGAACCATAGAACAATTTGAAAATGTGGTTTGGAAAATCCCTTGACTTTCAAAGCTGATTACTGAAAAGATGGCAACTGTCACTTTCCCCTTTATCAAGGGCCTTCCCTTGGCTTTTTTGGTACATTAAGGTATGGGGACTCTCTGGCTGATCTGTGAGAAGAAAGGACAAAACCCAGTGTAGGGAACTCCCTGCAGCTATTAGACCAATTGAGTGTGGTTTTTAAATGTCAAGTCTCCCAAGTTTCCAGAAGGAAGGCCTCATTGTTCCACCATGGAAAGGGCACAAATCCTTTCCCATTTGAAACAGTCCTTTGCTTGTGTCTGTTATTTAATAGGCCTTCATAGGAGATCCCAAGAGCAGGCCATCCACTGCCACTTGCGATCTTTGAAATTGATTTGTGAAGTATTGATTGTTATAAAGCCCACTGAGCAGATGGAATAACTGAGGCTCAGAGAAGGCAAGAGACTTGCCGCGAGTGTTTGGCACTTGGAATTCTGCATGTGTTCACTTTCATTTATTCATCAGGCATTTACTGAGCTCTGAGTATATCACAGAAACTGTGCCAGGCCCAGAGGATGTACAAATAAAGTGGGCACTGTGCCCTCCCCCAAGGAAACCAGGCGAAGAGAGAAGCAATAATCAGGTTATCATGATGAGTGAGGGGTGATGTGTGGAGTCACAGAGGTGGGAGGAGAGATACCAGAACAGAAGCCCTTCCTCCCCAAGAGGAGATTTTAATCTGAATCAGCAAAAATCTGTGTTATAAATGAAGAGCAACTGCCAGGTAGATCGGGGGTGTGATCAAACTCATTTTAGTTTAAGTAGACATCAAAGGTAACCACACAAAATGAAGCAAACTTGCCCTAAAGAACCCATTAGCTCTAAAGAGTAGTTTGGGGAAGACAGTAAGCAAAGAGGAAGGATTATTTTATGGATAATCCTTGGAAGGAAGTATAAACTTCATTTAAGAAAGTGAGTATGATTTTTAAAATATAATTTTTAAAAAGTGTGTGTGTGTGTGTGTGTAGGTGTATGTGTTGTTATACATGTGTGTTATACATCTACAAAAAATTTACCTGGTTCTGCCTCTGGTTGTGTTCTCTAGCAAACAGGCTCTGAGGTGGAGTTAAGAGGGCAGAACGTTTTTAGGGAGAGTCCCGGGGAGCCACACTTGTGGACCGAAAGAAAAGGAAGTAGTAACGCCTCACTGGCCTGCCAGCAGACTAGCACAGCCCACCAGGAGTGTGGCAGCCAGATGACACAGGCAGAGGGTTCCTCTTTGGGACAATGACTGGTCCCTTACTCAGTGGTTCCAGTCAGTCATGGGATGTGGGTGCCCCTGGAGAAGACATGACCTTGACTAAGCATGTCTCTGCAGCTGAGGCAGTTCCTGAAGGAGAAGACGGAGGAAGACTGCCCACCAACAGCACTCCCAGCAGTCACTGAGCCTTTGCTTCAAGGTAGATCTGAGCAGCACGCCCAGGGTCCAGGGCAGGTCCTGAAGCCCCTCTACACAGCAGGCAGGGCCCGAGACAAAACCATTGCTCTTTAGCTTGAGACACACTCCCAGCTATTTTTTGGTTGCAGCCATCATTGTTGTTTGGCAACAAACAACAATTTTTGTTTGGCAACAAACAATTCCTGGCTGGATTCGAACCCCCAGTTCACTGTGTGTGGATGGAGCCTTAGCCGCTTGAGCCACAGGCACCGAGCCCCAATCATCTCTTAATATGGGAAGACTGGCTACTTCCTCCCATGCTATGAGACACACTCCATTTTTCCCAAATGGAAAACTCTACTGGCCTATAGCTGGACAACCCTCCTCACAAGGCACTCACAAGGATGAAATATAAGTTATTAATCCAAAGAGAGAGTGGGCAGCTTATCTGTGTGCCTGCATTATGCTACCGATCACGAGTTGATGGAGTACCAGAGCACAGAAATAATGTGCATGCCACGTCTGCCTGCCTTCTCTACTGACCTCACTGAGTTTGACACACTTCACCTGAAAATAGAAATAATAATTCCCTACCAGCCTCGAGGCAGGAGCAGCATTTTCCGGGAATCTCTCTAAATTTTATGATTTATCAAGTCAGTGTAGTATTTTCCCTAGGGGATTATAAGTTTGGAGTAACTTTGGTTTATTTTGACACAGACAGAACAGTTGGGCTAGGGGAAAAAATAGGCCCATGAAAGAGCAAAAAAAAAAAAAAAAAAAAAAAAAGGAAACAAAGGCATAAAATGAGACTCATAAGCCCACATCTTCACAAAATTTCCACTCTGTAATTGCAGGATATTTAGAAACCTGTTAAGTTCAGAGGGAATGAAGACATTTTCCTTGCTGTAACATGCACAGGGCATGAGGGCAAGTCTGACTGTCATCCCTGGTCTACCCAGGCAGACAGCAGAGCTCCATGTCCTGAGAGATCAGGTACCAGACTGTTCATCTTCATCTGCCGGTGAAGACAGTCATACACTTAGGCTGATGATTTTTCTGCCAAGATCCCAATGGCTTGTTCATAGTGGACCTGAAATACATACTCAGATCTCTTCCTGTCACTTTCAGCAATGAGTGGTGGCCCTTGGATTTCTCTTGACTCATGCTGATATTGTCAGACACATTAACACAGAAATAAAAAGCAGAAGGGGTGAAACCCCGGACAGTTCCACTGCTGTGACTGCCACATGCTTGCAACGTGCATTTCGAAAGCTGTGTGTTGTAGAGTCTCTGCTACTCTCTTAAAGAAATGTGAACATTGAAATGGCATGGTGGCAAACGTCCCTGAGCATCGTGGAGATAAAACAGCCTGAAGTGAAACATTGATTCCGAGAATCCAGCATGCACTGCCTCATGTACCAGCACCTCAGGCCGTCATTTTCCAACGGCAGGGGCAGCGCTGAGAGGTACACCCTGTGCTATAAAATGCAGCTGTCTCTGGTGCTGAAGAAGCACTGGTGACCAAGCGGCAGTGCCAGTGATCACAAAGCAGTTGGATGCTCTGGGGTTTTTAAAAAAAACTTTTTATTAAATCATAACTGTATACATTAATGCATTTATGGTGTACAATGTGCTGATTTGATATACAATTTGGAATGTTTACATCAAACTGGTTAACACAGCCTTCACCTCACTTACTTACATTGTGTTAAGACATTTATACTCTACACTTAATAGATCTGACATATACCCTTGTAATATACACCACAGGATGCTCTGTTTTGACTGAAAGATCCTTCAGTGGCCAAAAGTATCTAGACAGATGCATCCCGATTAATATCTAAGTAACGCCACACTCAATCTATTCCAGTAAAGTGTACACCGATTACAGCTTTCTCTGCCTAGCAAACATAAATATCTAGAGTCTCTAAATTTCTGAATGATGAAGATAAATGCTGTTATCTTGGTGCCTATAATGAAGCGGAGCTTTTTAAATTTATTTACTGAACAATTGAATTCCACAAAATGAAGATGTTGGGACTTCAGCATGTTTGCCCACCTGACACTTCTCAATAGGCATGTTGCTGAACACTAAATAGTAAAATTCAAGCCGGCAGACTAATATGACCTCCAGCAGCCTTTTTTTTCTTTCTTCAAGTACATTAAGACAAATTCAATAAAGCAGAGTAATATCTGAGATGGGACTTATTGGAGAGAAACACAACAGAAGCAGGTGGTCTCGCCGCAGCTGACCTTGGCTCCAGCTCCTGTGAGCCATCTCCAGACCCATCGACATGCTTTTACGGCACGTCGCCTTTGTGATCAATTTAACTGAACTGTCTGCAGATAAAAACGTGCCACAGAACACAGCTGCTTCTTTTCCCTGTTGACTTGTGCAAACTTTATCACCTATTCCATCCATAAGATAATTTCATAGCTACATGAAATTTACATGAAAGGGTAAAGAAAAAATAATTCCATCTCTGTATATACCTTTCAGCCTGAAACATTCCTAAATACTGCCTGAAGATAAATTAAAGTTTGGCTTGGTATATAATTTATGAAAATTGCAAGACATTTCAATTGATTACACCAAAAAAGATATTAAATTTTGATGACTAGCAAACTTCCTCAGAGAAATAAAATGTGATGTTTAAATAGAATTAAAACAGCAACATAAATTTTAAAAATATTCTTAATAGTAAATCATATCACTTAGATGAGTCATTAATTAAGCAAATGACTTATGATCATAAAAAAATGTTTTTAATCACTTATATCTGAGCTTCTGCTGGATCTGTAACTCGTGACAGATGAAGAAAGAAATACAGTTCCCATTGAGAAGAGAAACTGTGACATCCTCACTTTCAGTTACTTGTTTCTTTTAGCTGGGGTGATTTTTAGTCACTACTTTCCTCACAGTTAAAAATGGCACAATCCTAAATTTAAAGGGAGTAGGATAGCCCCATCAAGGGCTGATGGCATTTCATTGCTAGCAGTGAAGACCACATAATGTGGGAATTGGTTAAATAAATAAATAAATACATATACACACATAAACAGAAAAGGAAAGAAAGTTAAATCTGGGTAGAATGACGAATTCTGACACTTGTTTACATCACTGTTCTAAGCATAGGAACTTTAAGTTTCATACTATAAGAGGACACTCTTGTACTGCTACAATATCTCTAACATTTAGATCTCTATTTTGTTTTTTTTTTTTTTGTATAGGCTTACAAGACTCCCTCAACCTACTTTCAAAAATCTTTTAAAAATAATAGCTATAAGGCTGACCTTCTGTGAGGCCAGGAAACCACTTCTGCCTCTTTCTCCTTCTCACATGCACACACATGACCATGACCTCCTTTAAAAACAGCAGCATTGCTCAATTCATTTTAGCTATAGATGTTTCATGACAAATGCAGGAAGGGAGGAATAACCCAGCAATGTCAGCTGGATCTTTGGATCCTCCTAGGTCCATGACAAGCAGTGGCTGCCAGTTCAAATGAACAGATTGGACAGGCTTAGTCCACGTGGTCTGATGTCAAGGAGTCTCAAGGAAGTCCCTCATTTATAAAAGGATAGCTCTTCTCCCAACTACATTACTGATATCCGAAATCCCTTTGAATTGGCTCTGCTATTTCATCACACTGGTATTAATAATTATCAGGTGTCAAGTAACAACAGGAAGTGTGGTCCACTGACTTAGAGCATGTACCTATTAACATGTAGACAGGTGACCTATCCTTTCCCTGAGAATAGATTTTTATTAAAACAACAACCAACCAAAGGGGTCTATGGACATCTGAAGGTAATATACACAAGGGAGAAATACAAAAAGATTTTGGGACCCCTCCAAAAAAATTTCTAAGGGGCAGCCTAATTTTTAATTTCTGTGGCCACTGCAACCTGAAAGAATTTTCAGAATTGAATTTGCATGCTTTGTGACACATTTTAACCATTTCCAAGTTTATTTTTTTACTTTATTTTTTATTTATTTAGTTCACTCATTTATTTATTTTTACATTTCCAGGTTTAAAATAAAAAAGAGATTCTCCTTGAGGCCCAGGCCACACCGTGGTCTGGTAGGGGAATAGCACAAAGGTCACCTTAAAGTGTCACCTACCTACAAACAATTGGCTGTTCAGCTGTAATCGCAAATGGCCCTCCTGCGACGTCTCCCTGGTGCTCCGTGGAAGGCTGTCCACCTGGAGGGAGGTTTCCTTGATATTTCTCTCCGCCCGGACGTAATGCCATTGGTTGTCATTCAGAAGGGAAGGAGACTGTACTACAAGCTCCACAGGGCCATTCCCAACATCGATGGCAAAGGTGATCTCTGAAGGAGCTGAAATCAAAAAGGCAAACAGGAGAAAGGATGAGAGCGTCATCAGTAGAATCAAGGCACAAGCATCTACGTGGGAGAAACAATTATAAGCCAATATCCACATGGAGTGGACTTCTTTAAATTCCTTACAGTGCTGAACTCACCATGAGTAGTAACAACTACTCAATAAGATGTGTACATGTCCCAAGGCCTTTCTTCATTTTTAATTTTTTTTAATTTTTTTTAAATTAAATCATAGCTGTGTACATTGATATGATCATGGGGCATCATACACTAGTTTCCAATGGTAGATTTATACACTGGAGTCTATGAAAAAACAACAACAATATGAGCTGGAAATAATCTCAAAGACGTCCTATAAACATAGCTGAGAATAAGGTACAAAAGAATATACGTAGGATGATTCCATTTATATAAAGCTTAAAGTCAGGGAAATATAAGCTATTTTATTTTTGAATTAATTTTCAATTTATAAAACTATAAAGCAAAGCAAGAAAATCTCTTTTTTTCTTTCTTTTTCTTATCCAATTGATCCCTATTGTGCAAATTCAGAAAACAGGACAGAGACCTGGGCCATTGCTGCCTATATGATAAATATGTATCAATGCTGAGGTTCTGGGTGTTTTGGACCTATCCTGGCTTTAGGGCGTCCACCTGGATGGATGTGTGTAGACCTAGGGTTAGCTGCGCAGGTCCACTGGGAAGCCCAGTATCCTCTTCCTTATTTCATTAATATGTACGATACAAGCATTCACAATATCCTGTCCTCCCAAACAAAGAGGCTCAGAACGTTTAATCCCCTGTTCAAGAAGATACTGCTGCACATTGCAATTCCTGCAATCAAACCCAAGCCTCTTTAAATGAAATTAAAAATACAGTTTTTAGTTACATGAGCCACATTGTAAGTGCTTGATAGCCATTGCATAGCTAGTGGCTATCAAAATATATAGGACAGATATAAAACATTTCTGTCATTGCAGAAAATTCTATTTCTTAATGGTTATACTGAAAAATGCAGACTTCACCACTACACAATATATCTATGTAACAAAACTGCACTTGTAACTTCCTAATCTATAAAAAATTTTAAAAATAAAATATTTAAAAAAAAACAAACAAACAAAAAAAAACTTCCCAGCTTTAGGCCAGCCTCCCTACAGGATTCTTTCTGCTTCTTTATAACAATTTGCATATTATAAAAGCCAGGCGTCAGCCAATCAGGAATAATAATGCCGCTGCTGATGAAATGACAGTGGTGTTGGTGATGCTGGCAGGAATGGGCATGTTGGTACTGATGGTGATTGTAGAGCCATTATTAGGGAAACATGGAAATGACAGCACAGTAGGTACAGGCACTGCCTGAGTTACAAACATCCAACTTACATACAACTCACACTTATGAACAGGGGCTATTCTAATAAATCCCCAAATTATAATCATCTAACTAATGCAAAAGTCACACTTATGAACAGGGGCCATTACAGGTAATAGGCAAATGTACCTGTTCCAACTTACATACAAATTCAATTTAAGCACAAACCTATAGAACCTCTCCTGTTCCTAATCCAAGGACTGCCTATATGATGAGCTCCACTTCAGGCACTACGCTGATCATGGAGTCTCTCATTTTAATTCTTGAAAGAATCCCAGGAGAAATACACCATTACCCTCATTTTATGAGTGAGAAAATTAAAGTTCAGAGAAGTATAAATGATTTGCTCAAAGTTGCCCCGACAGTAGTAGAATCTGACTCAAAGACAGAATTCTTCCCTGTTTTGCTCTATTGAGCATGCTGTCTCGTGTTTTCCATTACCACACAAGAGTTTTCTAAACCTAAAGGAAGTGGAAAGGTTAATTATAAATTGAGGACAGTAAAGGGCAGTCTCCGTTGAGTAACTGGAGCCTTCCTGCACCAGACATTCTCTTCCTTTGTGGCACTTTGTGACTGCTCCCTCTTTCTTCTCCCCTAAAACAGGAAATGAGTATTTAAGCAAGTATTTACTGAGACTTGAGCTGCTTCCTGTTCTGGGGAACCCTGATCATAAGAAGAGACATTAGGGTGGGAGCTGTAAAAATGGAGATTGAGAGCAGGGGCTCTGGAACCACTGTAACCAAAGATAAGTTTTCAAGCTAACCATGACTTAGTTTTCTCATCTGGGAAATGGGAATCCAAACAGCACTAATCATCAAGATGTTTGCACACAACTCCTGATGAAGGGCTTAGAGTGATGGTGGCACAAGTGATAACTGTTGCTATTCTTACTTTGTTGCCTGATTTGCCAAGACAGGAACATTGGGTTTGGTTTATAAATTCATGTATTATAGGAAACAGAACTGAAGGAAGCATACAGCATTATAAGTAATTAAGATGACTGAATAGTAGTGGGGGGGGGGCTGTATTATTCCCTGTTTCTTTTTTAGACCACCAATGGCACCTTGCTGTTCAGCACATCTCAAAAGAAAAAAACACTGAGCAATCACTGGGCCTCACATTTATTTTCTATCTATATATAGAATACAGAGTAAAGATTCATGAGAATTTGGGGGAGGAATGTTAAAGATTTTGCTAAAAGCCTTCCTGCACGTCTGGTTTTGCGGATATTAAATTCCACTCAGCACATCTCCACGGAGGGCCTGGTACTCCTCTGAGTGCTCCCTGCCCTGAGGTCACCACCTCCATGTCAGGCTTCCTGACTGCGCTGACCTCTGCCCGAATCTTCACCCCCTTGTTAGACAATGATCTGTTTACTGTCTCCCCAGCCCGTCTGCAAATGCTTAATGAACACCTCATTTATTGTACGCCCAGCAGCCAGCCCTGCACTTCATTCTTTCAAAACTGTTACACTGCACACATTCAATGCAATTTGTGATTTTCTTTCCTTTTTTTTTTTTTTTTTTGTTTGTTTGTTTTATGCCAAGGTATTAGAGTCTTTGGAAAATTCTTTTTAAAATCATTTTATTCAGTATCTATTAAGGATCTATGCTATTTATCTCCTAGAACTAATAAAAAGTCAGTAAAATGCAATAATAATTGCTAATATTTATTAAGTGCTTACCATGAGGTACCCTGCTAAGCATTTTTTATGATTCAACTCACTTAAGCCTGGTCCCGACCTCATGAGATGTGTAACATTCTACCGATGGGGAGCTGGGGCACAGGTAGCCAAGTGAGTTGTTCCGGGGACGGGCAGTCAGGACTTTGTCTCCAGAGTGCACTTTTTTTTTTTTTTTGCTGAAGAGAAGTAGGTGTCCAAATTTATTTACTTAATTTTTTTTTTTTTTTTTTTTTTTTGTAAACAACTTCAGGAAAAAAAGTTCTCTCTTAATGTCACACTTATGAAAAGAAAAAAACACTGAGCAATTACTGGGCCTCACATTTATATATAAAAAATAACTATATATAAAAAATTAAAAAGGATTTTTTTTAAAATTAATATACAGAAATCTTTTATTTATCCAACATGTTAACTTCTTTTTTTTTTTAATTTTTGTTATTCTTGCGGATTCATTGAGGGTACAAGAAACCAGGTTACACTGATTGCATTTGTTAGGTAAAGTCCCTCTTACAATCGTGTCTTGCCCCCAAAAGGGGTGGCACACACCAAGGCCCCACTTTCCATTTCTCTGCTCTTCCTTTCCCCACCCCTCCCTCCTTCCTTCTCTCTCTACACTTTTTAAACCACATTTCAATGACTAAACCTCCAGACCTTGAAACCTCTGTGATCCCCCTAGCAGTGAAAGCCAGAATAGATGATGTCAATGGCTGAAAAAGCACAGGAGTGGATGAATGATGTCCAAGATGGGGTGGCTCTGCGGTGGGGGTGGGAGGGCTACTTGAGCTTGCTCGCACTTGCTGGAGCAGTGGACAACATCCTGGTTGAGCCTGATCGTGAACTCTCCTTCCAACTTCACCTCCCCAACCTCTGACAAATACCTTCTCTCCCCATCTGCTATTCCGTGGTTCAAGACAAAGCTAAGGAGTTTCCTCTGCCTTCTGGAGGAGTTATCAACCAGACCCTGTGCTAGACCCTGAGAATACAGAGGTGAGGAAACAAGATGAGCTCACAGCTTACTTTTAAGAAGACTCAGAAAGGAAAGAAAGGACATGTGAAGTCCTGCAGCAGAAAGGACATGTGAAGTCCTATAGCAGAAAGGACATGTGAAGTCCTACAGCAGAAAGGACATGTGAAGTCCTACAGCAGAGCATCCACAAAGTGCTCATGCAACCAAGTGCTCCCAGGAAGTGATAAGAAGTGTCCTAAGGAGAGCCTCCTGCATGGTGCTCCTCTCAAACTCACCCCTACCTATCAGACAACATCCTTGGGACTCATTGGCTCTTCTACTTCCTCCACTCAGTCCAAGCTTCATGAAGACCAGACCATAGCTCCACTTCTGTGTCCTTAATTCCCATCCCTCTTCAGGCATGGCAGAGAGCTCAGGGTCCACTTGTAGAATAGAGAAGTTGCACAGCCTGAACCTAGTCCATGAATCATGCTGACCTCAAATGTATTCATCTCTACAGTGAGAAATATAAACTAAATACGTCTTTTCAAAGAACCAACTTTTGAGGATACAGGGAGCCAGCAAGGGACTTCTGGACCCCAGGAGGAAGACAAAAACAGTGGAAAACTGGCAAGTGGCTGCGTGTGTTCCATTAACCTAATCACGCTGGCAACTATGAGTACAAACAGCAGTGAGACTGCAAACCGGAAAGGCCTTACCTGTGAACTTTTTTGGTGTTCTTGGACTTGGCGCTCAGTTGAGCTGCATTGGGGAGAGCCTGAGCAAAAGTGTGGAGAACTTTGGGCATCGTCCGGGGCCCCAAAATGAGCCACTGAGCTGGGCTCAATGAAAGCCATTGTGTGAAAAAACTGCTCCAGCAAGCTCTGCCCTCAGGGTCCCAGAGCAAGGAATGGGCGGGACAAAGTAACCTAGTGACTGAGCAGCTTAAAGGCGGGGACTGAACTGCCTCACAGCCCTAATCCTTAGGGGCAGAGTGA
>CAUYPK010030394.1:0-24751 GCA_963574355.1 Loris lydekkerianus
CCACCCTAAAATGGGGTCACGTGTTCTTTTCTTGCTAATAAATTTGAGTTCTCTGTGGATTCTGGTTATTAGACCCTTATCGGAGGTATAACCTGCAAATATTTTCTCCCATTCTGAGGGCTGTCTGCTTGCTTTACTCACTATGACCAGTTTAATTCTGATAACTTGTCTTGGGATTCCTACATAAGTATTTGTGTGGTTGGAGTCTCGTCTATGTCCAGAGGTGTAAAAGGATTTGTGACACTTGCTCAAAAAATGAATCCAAAAATTATTTTACACACTGTTTCTACAGAGAGAAGTGCCAGTGTCAAAAGGTCCTAGATGATACTATTAAAATTACTAATTATATACGAAGTGGGCCACTGCAATCAAGACTTGCAGAATTATGTTCCTCAGTGGATGCTTCTCAGATGCAGCTCTTACTGCATATGGACGTGAGATGGTTATCTCCAGGAAGAGTTCTATCAAGATTTTATGAATTAAAGGAAGAGTTAAAAGAATTAAAAGTTTTAAAAGAATTAAAATATGCAACATTCTAAATTAGGCTATTTACTTTGTGATGAGGTTTGGTATAATAAAGTTGCATTTCTTGCAGTTTATAAGAGTATGCAGGGAAATCATGAAAATATTCCCATATCTACAGATAAAATTAATGCTTTCAGAGAAAAATTACTAATCTGGAAGGAATGGATTAAAAGAGAAAATGCAGTAGAAATATTTGAACCAGTAGAAGGTATAATCTGGTTAAAAATCTTATTTAACAAATTTTACATTTATTGTGCACAAATTTTGAAAAATATTTTTCTGCACGTACACTTGACATAATGTCTCTGGGTTGGGTGAGGAAATCCCTTTGTTTTAAGTACATCATCAAATTAAACATTATTGAAGAGGAAGAGTTAACAGAAATAAGAAATGACAGAGAATTGCAATTAAAATACTCAACAACAGACATTACAATTTTTCTTATTTATCTGTTAAAGATGAATGTCCAAGTATTAAAAAAAAAAAAAAGCAATAGAAATACTTCTTCCATTCTCAAATCATATTTGTGTGAATCAAGCTTTTCTGACATACATAATCATAAAAACAAAAATCTCTCGTGGCTGGAATCCTTGGAAGAATATTTAAGAGTATGCCTGTCCAAAATTCAACCTTTCAAAGAAGATATTTAAAAAAAAAAAAAAAAACAGGTCAAGCTTAGATATCTTACCTAATTTTACAATAACTAGAGATTTTTGAATATTTTGAGCCTTTCATGATTGCTTTGAAGCTCTAAAATAAAGATTAATATAGAGCCACATTCTCAGCTAGTTTGTTTTAGTATAAAACAAATTATTTTGAACTGTTGAATGAAGAAAAGGTCACCATTTGTTTTAGGCTATTGACTAGGAGAAATGGATAAAGTAATTTTTATTAGTATTATTTTTTGCAAATGACCAATTGTTCTGCAGCAAAAAATCTCATATTGTTATTTATATCGTCATGCCTTTTATAAGTTAATTAAAAACTAGATATCTCATTAAATGTTAAGTTGTAATAAAAAGAATGAATGAATATATTTTTTTAATTTTTAATTATTTTTTATTATAAATTATACTAAATTGTTTCATCTTATTTTTTGGCTGTGATGGTACGTCTTGTTTGTGTTAATAAATGAATCAAAAAAGATATATTCTTTTTTTTTTACCCTTTTGTTTTGATCAACATACTTTAAGTGTGCTGTGAAAGTTTAACTATAAGTTCAAGTGTGCTGTGAGATAACATGGTTCAAAAACACTGGTTTGCACTGAGGGCCCAGGAAGGATATGGAGTAAAAAGTATCAATATGTCCATTTAATGTTGTAACAAAGGCATGTTGCTGACCTAGATTGCATAAGAAAGCAAACACTTAAATTCTGTTAGTCTGACTCTTATTTCTCTGTCACTGGTTCCAAACTTGGGCAATATCTAAGATAGCTTCCACCCTCAACAGTGTTAATAAATTGTTTAACTACTCACTGCCTTACCAATGGTGTTAATGATTTCCGGTTATCTGTAGGAAAAGGCTGCATAACCTCAGAACTATAAAGATTCTGAAAGACAGAAAGCAAACAGTATCTATAAACAGAATGTTTGTTATGTGACCACTTTTGCAACCCAGAAAGACTAATTCAGTTATACTGAACTTTTCCCCAAGCTTTCCTTTTCCTACTCATTAATTTCAGTATATTGTTCAATTTTCTTCAGTTTTTCTACAAAAGTATCTGGGAGCAACCAAATGAATCTTAAAAGCTTTGGACTTATATTTTGTTCACATTTAACAAACTTTAAATGATGGTATAATGTGAAATTAGAATTGCTTAATAAACAAAGATTTCTTTGAAGTCTATGGTCCTTTTTTTCCCCCTTAGGTTAGAACACAGCTACCTGGTTTGTCCATGATGCAAGTATAGAAAATGAAGTGTATGGAAATACTCAGCATTTTTATTTAACACCAATTTCAGTGAATGACCATACACATGAGACACCAACTCTTAAGATTGTTTAGTGTAGAAAATAAATATAAAGCATTTCATAATGGATGAAGTAAGGTTTCACTCTACAATGATTGTTTTGCTATTTTGAGTAATTTTCCAGGCAACTTGTTATTTTAAGTGAGAATTAAATCTTTTATAAATATGAAAGTGGTTGACATACAGGACAAGTGAGCTCAAAAAGTTTTGTAAATTCTAGTCCTCAAATTTATTTTCCAGACCTCCCCCCAAAAAAGATTCTTTGGAATCTTTTATATCTAAAAATCCATTTCCTATCACAAACCAACCATGCAACGTTAACCATGCTGAATAAAGGTAGAAATACAGGAGGAAATCAGGTGTGTGGACTTAAAAGAGTTATCAACAGCAATAGAGCCTGCTTGGCAAACAGAAAAGAGTTATAAAAAGGTTTTTTCAGGGATGGGAGTTCTTATAAAATAAATTTTTGTTTTGCAAAATTGCTTATTTTAAAGATTCTAGTATAATTCATAAGCCATGACTATTAAAATAGGTGAACAATATTCCTGATATATCATTCTCTGTGATATATACATATGTATGATTCTATATATTTCATTCTCTATGATATGTACATATATATCATTCTATATATATTCTCTGTGATGTATACATATATATTATTCTATATATATCATTCTATATATTTAATTCTCTGTGATATATAGTTAATAACTGACACAACTAGGATAGAGATGCTCAGAGGTAGATAAAGAGAGAGATATTTTAATGGTATTCCTCTTTATATGCTATTTTAATAAAGAGTATTTATTATATTTTAGTTGAATTTAAGAGAAGAAAAAATTACAATAAATCTAAGGCAAAACTGTATGAGTTGCAATTTCATTTTTTTAAATTTTTTTAGCATGGTAGTTCTTAAAACTTTAATGAAAGATATTTTTAAAACATTAAAAATTGGAGTTATTGTTATTTTTAACAGTCTATTAGGCATTTTGAAAGGAAATCACTTTCCTACAGACTCCTTATATGGCATTCAAGTTAAAGTATTTCTCACTTTCCATGTATGTTGTTATCTGATTATCATGATTTGAAGTTTTCAAGGCATTTGCCATTAGGTAAAGTTATTTATTTATGTTTTTATTGTGCTTTCTTCACCAGAGTAAAATAATACTCCTGAAGACAGAAACTTTATGGCACCATTTTTAGATGCAAGTATTTATTGACTAAATGCCACAAGAGATGGGGGCATTGGTACTGTCATAATTTCCTCCATTTCCCCTCCCCTTCTGCCAAATATTATTATTTATAGTGTTATTTTTACATTATTATAATATAATACAATACATATTTTGTTCTGTACTTGTAGTTCCTTCATTTGCTTAGATTTAACTATTAAATTAATTAAATACTTACCAACATTCTGTTTGTCGCTAGTCCTCCTTTCAATGTTTCTGCTGATTCAACACTGAATTAGCTGCACTTTGCACTAGTAAGATTTTCCACGAAGAGTCACTTAATGTTATTTCCTTGAGTCCTGTGATATTTGAGGATGTCTGCCCATTGCCCTCATACTTGAAATTCATTAGTAGTTGTATACACTGTTACTAAGTCATATTTATTTTCTGCATAATTTTATAGGTGTCGTTTCTTGGTCTTCTGGTATATTACAGTAAAGAAGCCTGCAGTCAGCCAGAACTTTTTCACCCTTGCAAATAACATGTCTCTTTACCTGAATATGTGAGCATTACTTTCTTACCCTAGAAATTTAGTAATTTTCCAGGCCATTTACTAATGTTGATCACTCATAGTGATTTATATCTTTTCATCTTTGCATTGTATTTTGCTTCATTTCAAAACAACGTTTATGAAACCATCCATATTAAAAATAATGTAGATCCATCTGTATAAATAGTAATCAAAGTCTGACTTTTATAAAAGTGTAGATATAGCCAGAAGCCAAGCAGCCCTTGTTCTCTAACTTTATTGCTACTATATCTGGTTACTGTTTAATGGCTCTATCACCCTTGGCAGGTGCTAAGTTTGTGCCTCTCCCTCACCACGTCCATAGATGGATTGCTGTCATAAATCCCGAGGATTGTAATTCTAAGTACAACAGTGCTGTTGTAAGTCCTAAAACTGGTCTTGGCGACACTGAATTCTGGGAGGACTCACTGATGCTGGCCAGAACTATGGATACATGTGTAAATAGGTTCGACAGCCTTGAAATCTGCCCTTACTCAGGAATTAAGAAGATAATCTCTGCTTCCCAACCTATGAGCTCATCCTCAATCAGCAGACCCAATTCCCTAGACCTTTGTCTGCCAAACTATGTTTGAAAACCCTTTGTCCAAAATTGTCAGAGAGATGAATTTGAAAAATTACTCCCATCTCCTTGCATAATGCCTGCAATATTAAAATTCTTTCCCCTCTGTAACCTCTGCTGTATCAGTATATTGGCCTTCACTGGATGATGAGCAAGAGACCTGGTTTGGGCCATAACAATGACAATTTTGAACCCATTATTCTAATTGAAGTATTTCAGAGATGAAAAAACAAACACCACTTGTACTGTCTAATAATTGGGAGCTAAACAATGGGCACACACAGGCACAATGATATGTAAAGGACATGGAAACCCCTCCCCTTTAATGGGAGGGGTGAGGGGTAGAAACTTACCTATTGGGTACAATGAACATTATTCTAGTGATACACACACTGAAATCCCCAACACCAAGAATTATATAAGGTATCTGTGTAACAAAAAACATTTATACCCACTTAATATTTTGAAATAAAAAGTAAAGAAAAAAGAAGGAAAAAAAGAGGGGCATCACTACTCATCCTACAGACATGAAAAGGTTAATAAAACAGTATTGTAAAAAAGGTAGCCAGAGAATCGCAGCATAATTGTACAGCTCAAAGAAACTGTAGTTAAATTGACACTTGGTTTATTAAGAGCAATGAAAAGCAGAAAAACAGAATGAGGTGGTCAATGTGCTGAAAGAAAAGAACTGTTAAAGTAGGATTTACACCAAGCAAATTATCCTCCCAGAAGAATGATAGGGAATTAAAGATCTTTCAGAGAAACACTTGCGTGCTATATTCTATAGCTGTGTTAGCATTATTTGTAATAGATAAGGAAGCAAAAGGTCATAGTCTGTTGCATCATAAGGATAAAAGGATCAATTCACCAGGAAGATGTAACAATCTTAAATGTGTAAACACCAAATTATGTGGACTATAACATAGGAAGCAATAATTGATAGCTCTAAAGAGGAATAGACTAACTCACGAGGACAGGGAGCCAAATAACATACCTTTCTCATTAGTTGATAGAACATGCAAACAGCAAAGATCGGCAAGAAGACAGGACATTTGAACAACACTATTGGAAAACTGAGCTCAAGGACGAATACAGAATTCTGTTTTTAATATCTGCAGAATGGATACTTTAAGCTTACACTTAACATTTGTAAAACAAATTGACCATATACACTATGTAGAAAACCAATAAGCAGAAATACATTCTCATAATAAAGTACGTAGTTCTGCAAGGTGTCCAGAGAAGCTTGAGAAGATGGAAGATGGTTTCCCATAATTTTCTTAGAAAGTGGGGCATCAAAAAATCACTATGGGAAGGTAGAAGGTTTTCCAAACCATAATTAATTTGTAAACATATTTGTATGATTTTGTCCTTCAAAGTCCATCTTCTGTACTGTGGGTTCAGAAAAGATAGAAAGTTTAGGTAAACTAGGTTGGAATTTGGCCAAGCAAGTAGGACAGAAATATATAAAGATTCAATTGCTTAAATGATAATGGAATCCAAACTAATTAAAGGGGATAATAAAAGAATTATAGAGAATGACATATAATTAAATTAAGTAACATTTTACACACACCTGCATGCACACACACATACACAATTAGGCCTTGAAGAGGAGAAAAAAAATTTTTTTTTGTTTAAGAATTCTTTGCTTGTTTTGTGGTTTTTTGATTCATTGATGTCATCCCTTACCCACCTGCCTCTATTGTTCTTTGGGAAACACCAAGGGGGTTTTATAAAAACACAAGAGGAGTGATCTGAGTCACCTAAAACTTGGGAAGAAATATAATAAAAGAATTCTAAGAAAGGGAAAAGGGAACTTTTTTAACACTTTCTATTTCATGCACTCAAAACAGATACTTTTATCCTTCTAGTTTTCATATAATTAAATTTAAATTTATCAAAAGTATAATTTCATTATGGTTTATGAATTGAGCATCAGAAATAAAATGTCAGAAGAGGACACCTATTTCACCCATACATGGCTAGTATAGAAAGTCAATGTAGTCAGAGTCAATATTTGTAATTATATTAACAAATCATTTCCCCATCTTCCTCTAATTTGTGGAATCCTTGAGAAAAATCATCTTCGACTCGTCATCTGTTCCAGCGTCTGGCATCCTGATGGTCACCCAGTAGGCTTGTGTTGAATAGGTAATGCTTATGGCATTTGCTTTGCTGTTTGGAAGTTTTCTGATATTTTTCTAGGCTCTTGACTCTGTCCTATACCACTGAGATTGCTTTATAATTGAGGTGTTGGTTTCAACAATTTTCATGACCCATAAAATTTACAATTCCCTGGGAAACATTTGGAAGAAATAATATGGGGGAATTATTTCAATCAGCACTTTTAGTGTTTACCTGATAGGTTCTATCTCCTGTGATGCCCATCCTCCATGAAAAAATAAAAAGCATTTCATGTTAAGATTTCTATTTGTTTGCAAAAATCATCTTACTTCCATTGTCCTCAATTGCAGTCATTTCTGATGCTGCCAACTGAACTGCAGTATTTACACACATAATCTCTATTCAAAAGAATGCAGAACACTTTTTAAGCCATTATCTACTATTGGAGATGTGTTTGTTATTGCTTCCTGTGCCTCTATTGTATTCTCAACTAGGAATCTATAACACAACATCCTGCGAAGCATTTGTCAGAAATGTCATAAGGAATATGTTATTGTAAGAGATGTGAAAATTCCATTTGGACTTATTTACCAATTGAGAGAAGTAGTCAAGGTAGGGACAATATTATCAGCAAAGACTATACTGCAAATAGTAATAGGGTTTTTTTTTTTATTAGCTTTTTCTTCAAGAAGAGAGAAATCTAATAGAAAACATTTTCACAAGGTAAGTGCATAAATAACCAGTTTTGTGGTAGGTTTTCCACTGCTATTACAATGTGGCCCATTAAGTGTATTTATGGAGTACTCAGTGACAAGAAAATTGTTTGATGGACATATCCCACATAATGAGTTTTTCTGAAATTGTAGTTTTACTTCAAGTATAAGTCTGGAAATGTCCAGAACAATATTTCTAGATGAAAGGAGTGAATCTAAGGAAATTAATGGAGATTGATTTAACCTTTAACATCACAAAAAGTAATAACATTCTTGGAAGAATAAAAAAAAAGAAAGAAAAAATCAATCCCAAACTAATAACCATTTTTATTTAGGAAAAAAATACATATAATTTTGATACATAGAGCTTTCCAAAGGTTATTATGTTACCCTGCTATGGCATTTAAAGTCACTTCTTTGATGTAACATTTAAATGGAAGCATAAATATATATATATATATATATATACAAATCTATATATAAATATTTATATACATGTGTGTGTGTGTGTGTGTGTGTACATATATATTTTGAATCCTAACTGAAATGAACAAAGGATATACAAAAATAGAGAAATGCTGCATCACACATTCATTTAACTCTGCTCTAAATCTACTTCTAACTCTCAAATGAAATTGAGCCTGTCAAGGTCACAAAGGTCTTCCACTGTAGACTAGAAAACCACTCTCCTTCTTTTCTAGCTCATCTATTCTGCTGCCTTAAACACCCTGACTCCTCTTTCTCCTCTTGCTTACTCATATTTGCCTTTTCAGTCTTCTTTGCAGCTACTTCTCTTGAAAACCTCAGTATTGGAGGATCACTGGACTCAGTTCTGTCTCATTCATTTCTCCACATATGCACATCTCTGAGATAATTTCATTCAGTCTCTTGGTTTTACATAAAATCTACTTGCTTATAAATTCAAAATCCACGTGTCTAAATCTTATTACTTTCTTCCTCAAGTGCCAAACTTACCTTTCTAAGCACCTACATAACATATCCACTTGGATATTGGATTAATTGGTATAGGCTAAGTTATGATACAGTAACAGACAAGTCCCAAATCTCAATATATTTCTCCTATTAAATAATGTCTCCTTGATGAGTGAGGGTTCCCTGATCCATGTGTATTTTTCAACCTTGAATTCAGAATGAATCCTTGAATTCAAACCCTATTGGGGATATGCTGCTTTCATGGAACAGGGGAAAGAATAATTGGAAGATCACACAAACACTCTTAAAACCTGACGCTGATTCTTTTTTGTTAAATCACTTTATTATTACTTTTAAAATGTCAGATTATTACAGAGATACAGATGTTTTGGTTACATGAATTCCTATTGTACAGTTTGAGCCCCAAGTTATAAGTGTGCCTGTTACCCGGATAGTGTGCATTGTACCTGGTAGGTATGAATTCATGCTTCCCTTCCTACTCCCTCCTACCTGCTTGCTTTCTGTTGAATTTTACTACCAAATGTTCACATGGGTGAACATGAGCAATTAGCTCTAATTTAATAGGGAATACATGTGGTGTTTGTTTTTCACATTCTTGCCATACTTCACTTAGAATAACGGTCTCCACTTCCAACCCGGTTGTTACAAAAGGTGTCAGTTCATCATTTTTTATGGCTAAGTAGTACTCCATGGTATACTATATTTTATTAATATACTCATGTTTTGATGGGTACTTGGGTTGGTTTCATTATCTTTTTTATTGTAAATTATGCTGCAATAAAAATTTGAGTGCACATATCTTTTTGATAGAATGACTTTTTTCCCCTTGATTTTTTAAAATTTCTTTAGAGAATTTTTGGTTCATTTCCTGTGTTGTTTTTGTGATTTCTTTGTGTTGGGTTTCTATTTTCTCTTATATTTCATTGACATTCCTCATAATAATCCATAATCAAAATTCTTTATTAGTCATTTCAATATTCTTCTTTTGGTTAGATTCCATCAGTACAAAATTATTGTTTTCTTATGGGGGTGTCCTTTCACTTTGATTCTTTATGATTCCAGAGTTCTTTTGAGGATGCCTTCTCATCTAAAGCAGCTTTTGCTTATTATTTTTTGGATTTTCTTGCATGCCCAGTTTAATATCTGAGACAGAACATGGTGCTTATGTGTGAGTCTCAACCACACCCTATATGACACTGATTCTTATCCTTCATGATATGAGCTTCTCTTTCAAATAGAATGAAATTCAGATACTGTCTTGAGTCATTGGGATGATCTTGGTGCAGACCACAACTTACCTCACGAACACATGTGCATATAGAAAGTACTCTTCCTTTATTTTTGTATAGAGGACCATAATAGCTTTAAGATTTGGAGCACATTTGCTCAGGAAAAGTACTGGAGAAGAACTAGTCCATTCTGGAAGGACAGACAAGGTTTTCCTCTAGCATGAAAGAAATAATGAACATTAGGATGAGGGTTAAGAAAGTTCACATAATATGAACGCATCTGATAAGGAGGTCAAGGAGTAATTTCCTGAGGAAGTAACATTTAAGCTTAGATTTGAAAAATACTTAGAAATTAGTCAGCAAGGAGGAGTTGCAAGGAGGAGGACATCTGCAACAGAATCTGATAAGGAACTGCACACTGAAGGAAGGACACTAGATCAACAAGTCTAGCTGGAGCAGAAAAAAACACAGGAATGAGGCAACTTTTATGATTCTAAAAAGGAAGACAAAGCACTATTATCACAACTGTCTTTTCAATAGTGTATAAGGAGGTGAATAATACACTCTTTATACTCTTTAACTAGCAATGATGTCCTCTGGAGACAATAAACAAACAAACACAAAACGATTGCTGTTTAGAGAAGACCCTTGATTAGCCCCTTGGTCTGAAGATGGAGTCGCTGGACAGCAGAAGTGTTCACAGTTCTTCTCCACCTGAGAGAGGGAGAAAGTGGAGTTCCTATTCTTTTTTCTTTGTTTCTTCTGGTAGCATGAGATGAGCTGAGAGGAAAGGTGCAGAGATATAAGAAGAGAAAAACAATCGTTCTTAATTTACATTTTCCAACAGCAGGAGTCTTGACAGGCTCACAGACATGGGGATTTATTTGGGAAGTGATGTGAGGAAGCAGAGTGGAAGTGTCAGGAGAGTAACACAGGAAAGGAAAGAAAGCCAATAAACCGTGTCGCTCGGGTGGGCAATCATGTTCCACCCCTCTGAGTCCTCTGAGAAACCATGAAGAATCTGCCTCAGATACTCTTGTTAAAAGCCTTTCTCTGGAGTATTAACATTCCACACTTTTGCCTGCCGTAGCACACAGGCTGAGCAGTCTCCCAAAATACCAGAGAAAGTCCTATGGCAGAAAAGGTGAAATCTTGGCAAGATGCACAGAATTGTCCAACCTGGTGAAATCTAGTGCCAGGATTGGACACTATATCAGGAAAATGTGGTTCAGGACACGAGTATATCTGCTCTTGGAATCAAGCAAATGATAAAATGCTGTATACTGTAGGACACTGCAGGATCATGAGAATTTCAGGGGTAAAATGAAGAGAAATTTTTTTTGATAATTCAGAAGCCTGATACACAATTTAGATCGGTTAGAGTTGCTACAATCTTGAGCTGCATCATTACTGCTCCTCAGGCTTACTCATGATAATCTCTCTCTCTCTCTCTCCCTCTCTGTCTTTCTCTCTCTCTCTCTCTCTCACACACACACACACACATACATACATTCCTCTCTCTGTCACATCCTCATGTCCTATAGTGGGGGAGTAGGGTGCTTGGTGGGTATAAATTAAAGACTTAATTTTTACATTTTGGTGACCTGAAGTAAAAAGATGACACCCTCTGTCAGAACTAGAACCTAGATCCCACATGACTCAGCCATCCCAAAGGGTACAGAATGATGACATGATCCCTATATTCAATGGGACAGGGGATGACAGGTATTTCCCAGCTTATATATGTCAACAATATTGAGCTAACAGGTTCTTTAAGGATTTTGAGGGCAAATTCACAAGATTTTGTTTGCATTTCAGAAACTTATTCTTGATATAGGGTGGAGATTTTATTTGAGTAAGGGTAAGAATAGATGTATAGAAAATAATTAGCAGGTTGCCATAATCCCACCTATAGACAAAAATCAATAAGACCTGGTTATTGGAAGGTAAGAGGACACATGAAGGAAAATAGTTACCATTAGAGATTTAAGTAAACAGATAAATTCAGGTACAATTCTTAAATTAGAAAATATTGATGAATGAAGTGCTTTTGGGGGGAAGATAATAAACTCAATTTTGGGCATGTTTGACTACACTGTGAAGAAAAAGCAAAGAATCTATGCATATCCAGTAAGATTTACATATCTGGAATACAAAAAAAGAATATTGAATTGGAGATAATAATGTGTAAGTCACCTTCATAAACTTTATCTAAAACCATGAGATTATATTGAGCTAAGGAGGGCAGGAGGAAGAGAAAGAGGGAGATAGAGAAGAGAGAGATGAGAACTGGAAAAAGAACTTATGAGGGAAAAACCTAAAATCATAAACCTTTAATGGCACAGAGAGGTGGAGGAAGAAATGCTAAAGAAGACTAAGAAGACATATTCAGATATAGGAAAAACAAGACAATGAGTTCCCCAAAAGTCAAGAAAGAGAAGCATCTTCTTAAAGAAATGCTGAACGATGCTGAATGTTAAAACACAATAAAAACTGAAATACTATGCCCATATACAAAAATAACTCGGAGTGAAGAGTGTTTTAGAAAGTTTAAATATGATAAACACTAAAATGTATGCATTGACTTTCAGCCTGGATGACTGGGTGACCTTGGTGGAGAGAATTTAGTGATGGAAGTGACTTCCTGGAACTAGTGGGAAGTGAGGAATGTGGACATCAAAGGGCAGCAAGCCATTCAAAGATTTTGGCAGATGGGTGTAGTTCTCACAAAGATCAAAGGAAGTAGTTATTATTCCCATTATTTTATGGATGGAGAAACTGCTATTTATAGAGGTTAACTTGTCCAAGAGAACATCATGAATAACAGAGCTGGGATTCGAGGATCTACTGCACTCTAAAATCTATGCTAAATTTTCTTTTTTTTTTTTTTTATTAAGTCATCTGTACATAGATCATGAATACATTTATATCATCATGGGATTCAATGTGTTAATTATTTATACAAATTAGAGAGCTCACATCCTACCAATTAACATAGCCTTCACCTCATTTACCCAATTACAGCATTAAGACATTCGTGTTCTACGCCTGATAGTTCTAACTTGTATTTGCAATATGCTCAATAGGTGTGGTCTCCCTATTAACCTTTCACCAACCCATCCCCCTTCCTTCTCCTGCTCCTCCCCTTTCCTCCTTCATCCTGGGCTATAGTTGTGATTCATCTTTCATATGAAAATGTGAGTGATTACAAATTGGTTTCATAGTAGTACTGAGCACATTGAATATTTTTTTTCCACTCCTGAGATACTTTACTAAGAAGAATATTTTCCAGTTACATCCATGTAAACATAAAAGAGGTAAAGTCTCCATTTTTTGTAATGCTACATAGTATTCCATGGTATACATATATCATAATTTATTAATCCATTCATGGGTCAATGGGCACTTATAGAAGCAATGTCAAAAATACATTACTGGTATCTGATCAAATTAAAAAGCTTCTGCACTGCCAAGAACACACTAAGTAAAGGAAATAGACAGCCCTCAGAGTGGGAGAGGATTTTTGCAAGTTATATTTCCAACAAAGGTCTATGCTAAATTTTCTTAAGCCTAGCGTACTACATCCTCATCCATCCTTTTGGCTTAGAAATGTAGACTGAAAACAGGCTCATTTTATCATATTTAAATGATGTATCAACTAAAAAATTAAATTAAGGGTAGCACCTGTGGCTCAAAGGAGGAGGGCGCAAGCCCCATATGCCGGAGGTGGGGGTTCAAACATGGCCCTGGTCAGAAACTGAAAAAAAAAAAAAAAATTAAATTAACAATAACATACAGAAATAAACAATAACAGATAGAAGTAAACATGCAAAAAATATAGCATCACTAGTGTCAAAGAAAAGCTAACAGAAACATTAAATAGAATTTACATTTTTACATATCACTGTTCACAGATTGAAAAAAGATGTAGATTGGTGTAAACATGGTGGAAAACAGTATAGACATTTCTAAAGAAATTAAAAATAGTACTACCATATGACCCTGCCATCCATCTTCTATGGACAAAAGAAATGAAATCACCACCTTATAAAAATGCCTGGCCTCCCATGTTCATTGGAGTATTACCCATAATAGTCAAGATATGGAAACAACTTAAGTGTCTGTCGATGGTTGAATGGATAAGTTGTGGTATGTGTATACACATACATACAAACACTCACACTGGACTATCATTCAGCCTTAGAAAAGAAGATCTTGCCATAATATGATCCTGGAGGATACTATGCTCAGTGACGTAAGTCAGACACAAAAAGAAAAATATTTGCATATCTTCTTGATATGTGGAATCTAAAAAAAAAAAATCAAATATACAGAGATAGAGAATAAAATCGTAGTTACTTGGGTGGGACAGAAGGGAGAAGGAAATGAGGAGATGTCAGTGAGAGGATGCAAAGTAGCAGATATGTAAAATGAACAAGTCTAGGGAGCTAATATATAACATGAGGAATGTAGGTGATTAAAATTTTCTGCATTTAGTATTCCTGCTAAATGAGATTGTTTTAGAAGCTCTTGCAACACACACACACACAAGTAACTATTCAAGATGATAGATTCTTGTTGCTGTTGTTTGTTTCATAGAGATGAGGTCTCACTATTGCCCAGGTTGGTTTCAAACTCTTGGCCTCAGGCAATCCTCCCACCAGGGCCTCCTAAAGTGCTAGGTGTGAGCCACTGCTCAGCCCCATGTAGCATACTTTAAATATACACAATAACATTGAAAGAAAATAAAGGAAAGAATTAGGAAGGGTATCTGAGAAGCATGTTAACTCCTGATGTGCTTCTGGGAATGCAATTGATGTTATCTCATGAGACTGTAAGCTCCTTTAGGGCAGTTTTCTTGTTTTAATCATCTTTGTTTTTCCACTTCCTTTCACAGTTTCTGAAACACAATATGCTGTTTTGAAATATTTATTGTATTTTACTGAATCACACTGAATCAGATAAATTAAATAAGAATGTGAATTCTAGCTATAAGATATGATTAATTGTAAAGTTATTTAAGTATGTATTGAGCATCAGTCTGATAGTATGTGATTTACTTCTGGATTACTTTATTTCCGAGAAGCATATTTCTCTGACTGAAAAATTTATGTGTAATGTGTGTCTGTGAGTGAGTTTATGAGTATGTATTATATGTGTTTTTGATTAATAGGCCCAGCAAATTGAAAACCAGTCATTTTTCCCTACTCCTCTGCAAGTAGTGTTTGATTATTAATAGCTCTTTGAGGAAAATTTTACTTGTTATTTCTCCATTAAAAATGGCTGGTTATAAACCGAGAACTCAAAAGGTATTCTATAGCTTTAATTAGAATGCCTGCTAAGCTGCTACAATGAAGGGTCATAAAAATCTGGTGGCTCAAGCAGAATAAAAATTTATTTCTCTCTCATATAAGAGTAGGCAGTCCATAGGGGACAAGTGACTATGCTTCATGAAGTCATCCAGAAACTCAGGGGCTTCCTACCCTGATGTCGGTTATTCCCTAAGGAAATGATTCTCAAACTTTATATGCATCAGAATCTTCTGGAAAGCATGTCAAACATATTGCTGAGCCAAGCCCTGGAGTTACTAACTAAGTCAGCTGACATGATGTGGGGCCTGAAAATCTGCATTCCTAACAAGTTTCTGTGCTTTAGTGGGAAGATGCTAATCCTGCTGGTTGCAGGGACCACATTTTATAAACCGCTGTGCTAGAATGCTGGCTTTCTCTGCCTGCATAGTCAGCTCATGGAAAGGGAGAAAAAGAAGGAGAAATTCATCTACCCAGTTATTTTAATGAAAAGGCCCAGGGGGAAAAAATATTTTTGCTCATATTTCTTCTTCAAGAACTTAGTCACATAATGTAAAAAAAAAAAAAAAAAAGATGATTGCACTTAATTGCAGAGAAAATAGTAATAATAGTCTCTAGCAGGATAGATGTGTGCCTAACTAAAACTCGTTAGGTTCCATTACCAAAAAAAGGAAAACAATGACAATGAGGGTACCTTAGCAGGCTCCACTACGATGTCATAGATAAGTATGTTAAGACCAAGAGAAGAATCAGCTATAGAAGGACATAATAATAATAACTAACATTTTAGTGTTTGTTTCATTCAGGCTCTGTGCTAAACACTTCACATATGGCATATCACTTCATTTTCCACAGCTATTCGATGAATGCAATGCCTTCCATGTCTCCTATTTCCAGGGAGACGCATTAACTTATTATTGTTATTTTATTAGTTATTTGTTATTGAAATCAGTCTGATAGTCTCAAAATGTACATACAAAGAACTTCTCAATTTCTCAATACAATATTTAAAATTAGTTCAGCTCTATTTCAAATATTTTGGAGGCCAGTCTATCTGTTACTCATTTGATTATGTATTATTTATAGATATCACTTAAAAACTTATTCATATTAATAACACATAATCTACTATATTACTACTTGCCAGACTTTTTTTAATTTTTTATTTCTTTGTTTGCTTTTTAGAGACATAGTCTCATTCTGTCACCCTAGCCTGGGTGCAGTGATATGATCATAGTTCACTGTAGCAAGCTCTTGGGCTCAAGTGGTCCTCCTGCCTCAGCATCCTGAGTAGTTGGTATTAAAGGCATGCACCACATGACTGTGCCTGTCTAGTTTTATTTGCTTTTTAATATATTACCTGATTAACTCATTCAACCCCTGAGACCACACTATGAAGTATGTACTATAGTAACCTTTATTTACCAATGAAAACATTGCACAAACCTGCTCCAAGAACCTGGTCTATGCTCTAACTCTATGAAACTATAGAGTCTCTCAAGATAAATTATTACTGTATTATAAAAAGTAATAAGTAAAAAGCTTCTGCACAGCTAAGGGCATAACAACTAAAGCAAACTGACAGCCTTCGAAATGGGAAAAGATATTTGCTTGCTGTCAGTCTGAAAAAGGGCTGATAAATAGAATTAACAGAGAACTAAAACTAATCAACAAGAAAAGAGCAAACCACCCCATTCATTATTGGGCTAGAAACATGAACAGAAGGTCCTCCCAAGAAAACAGATGATCAACAATACATAAAAACATACTTATCATCTCTGATCATCAGAGAAATGTAAATCAAAACTTTACCTAACCCCAGTGAGAATATTCTATATTGCAAATACCCAAGCTACAGATGCTGGCATGGGTGTGGAGAGAAGGGAACACTTACACACTATTGGTGGAATTGCAATCTAATACAGCCTTTTTGGGGAAAAGTATGAAGAATTCTTGAAGAACTAAAAGTAGACCTTCCATTTGATCCCACAATCCCATTTCTCAGTATTTTCCAAGGGAAAAAAAATAATTTTACCATAAGGACATCTGCACTATAATGTTTATCAAAGCTGAATTCACAATCATCAAGATGTGGAAATAATTCAAGTACTCATCAACTCATGAATAAATAAACTGTGGTATATGTATACCATGGAATACTATTTGATGGAGACTTTATGCCTTTTGTATTTACTTGCATGCATTTGAAGAACATCCTCTTAAGTGTCACAAGAACAGAAAAGCAAGCATCCAATAAATTCAACATTAATATAAAACTAGTAGGTGAACAACTATATGCTCATGCAAGAAAAGAATACAATTAAGTTCAAGTGGGGGAAAGGGGAGAAGAGAGAATTGGTGTACCCCCACCTAACATGTACAGTGTTACAATGTTAGGGGTACATGACACACCTTCTAGGTGAAAGACTCAACTACAACTTGGACATTACCTAACAAACACTAACAATGTAACCTAATCATTTGTGCCCACATTTTAATCTTAAAATTTAAAAACAAAATAAAATAAAATTGAGTCTCCTTCAAAAAAATAAAAAACAATAAAATAAATATGAAAATATGCTTCAACTAGATAGTAAAGAAAGGTTACAAGATTTTTCCATCATATAAAACGTATATAAAACATATTTTTCACTTTGCTAAGATTTTCATGAAAAGCGTATTTTGAGACACGTTACTAGGGAGTCATAATTGAGCTCAATGGAACTAAAATGAATTTCCAAATGAGTAGACAGTACCCATCTGGTCTGTTACCATTTCTGAAATATCTGTACTTTTATTGCACATTAGCATAAGCCCACTAAAATCATTCTCACTGTAGTCATTGAAGTTTTAATGAAAGAAGACATAGAACTCAAAAGTCTCTGCTTCAATTTCTTGCCTCTCATTCTCTTATGATCTCACTCACTCCAGGCAGGTTTTCACCTCACTGTACTGAAACTGCTCTTGTTACAGTTACTCCCGAATCCCCTGGCCAAGCCTCCACGTATTTCAGCACCCATCCCCAGTTGACACAGATTCACTCCATCACTGAGTCACTCTTCCATTTTGAGGCAAGTCTTCAGTTTGCTTCTGGTTTGCTATTTCCTCAGTGCTCCCTCTGCCTCCCTGGCTACTCCTTCTAATTATTCTGTGCTGTGTTTTCTTCCTTTTTTCTGAGCTCTCCGTCTTTATATTAGTTTAGTCTTCAGATTTCTGCCCTTTTCTTCCCCTGTCTTCCCTGGTCTGTATACATTTACTGCTATGATTTTAAATGTGATGAGCTTTGAAATCTGTATCACTCACTCAGTGTTCCTCCAAAAATTTCAGAATCATTTATGCAATAGTTCAGTAGACAGTCCACCAGAATTTAACATTCTTCCACCATGAGCTTAACATTTCTAGAAGCAAACTTCTGATATATGTTCTGCAAACCTAATTTTATGATATTTTATCTTAATGAATGAAAACCCAATTCTTCTAGTGGCTTAGTCTTTCTTACTCCAAAGCAAATACTATTAAACACATCATACTGCAATTATCATAGAAAATGTTCTGCACAAAACAACTAAGTACATAAATAATAAATAAGTAATAGGAGAATTATATCAAAACTGGTATCATGATTATCTCTGTACTCCGAAAATTGACAATAAAGAAATATTTTCCAGCTAAATTAAAATCTGCTGTATGCCTAACTTATTTAAAAATAAACTCATGTGCCAGTTAAACTCATGGTCCTGAACCAGTAATTTGGGAGTGAAATGCAAAGAGAATCCACTTGCCTCTGGTTTACATTTTAATCTAGTTCCATGACAACGCAAATGTTTGAAGGAGACTGTGTTTTCTTCATTTAGGGGTTCCCAGCAGCTAGAAATGGAATATTATAACTTTTTAAACAATAAGTATTTGTTTAAAAGGTCAAAAATAATTACAAATAAAAGAAAATAGAGGCCAAAGAAAATAGAGGCTGGGAACAGTAGCTCACACCTGTAATCTTAGTACTCTGGGAGGTCCAGGCGGGTGGATAGCTTGAGCTCACGAGTTCAAGACTAGCCTTGAGCAAAAGAGAGACCCTATCTTTACTAAAAATAGAAAAATGAGGCAAGAGGATAGCTTGAGCCCAAGAGTTGGAGGTTTCTGTGAGCTATGACGCCATGGCACTCTACCCAGGGTGACAGCTTGAGACTCTATCTCAAAAGAAAAAAAAAAAAAAAAAAAAGATTTTTTGATTAAGAATAAGCAAGTGTTACTGCTATGATCTGCACAAATACATTAAGAAATTACATCTTACAAATTCTATATAATATTTTTAATAATACAAGATGTTAACTTCTGATTTATTTATTAAATTTATTAACACATTTAATTTTTTAAGTACATTTATTAACACATTAAATTTATTAGTTTCCAGAATCTATCTATTACACCAATGTGAGTCACATAGTGCTATCACAAAATCTAGTAACTCTAATGTAATATATTTTAGTGATAATTCAGTTGTGAACCATAGGGCATGACCAAGTATATACCACAACTCAACTTTCTTGCCTATTAATGTCTGTTAATATATATCCATCTGCTTTCCTCAGATGATGAGAATTTCTTTGGCTCTACCAAAAATATATGTATGTGTGTATACATACACACGCACACATACATATATGAGGAAGAATACTTTGGGCTTAGTTGTTCTTGTAGTTGAGTAAAAAGGCTTAAAGTGCCAGTAGTTTTGGCATTTTTAGACTTCTCTTGTCTCTCTTCTCACTGGCAAGGACACACCTTGGCACAGTCAATGTCAGGCTTTAGAATAGTCCTCAGACTGTTCCCACTGCCAGACTTGGGATTTACATAAGGGTTTTTCTTATTCAGACCCATGTTGAGTGTTGAGTATTTGACTGATTGGTCAGCTGGAAATGATTAAAGCTGCATGCAGTGAGCTGCAGATAAGGGGAAGGATAATGCTCCCCCCATCCATTCATTGGTGTATGTGTGTTTGATAAATACACAGGAGCATCTTCATTAGGTAAATGATGCTACTTGTTGGATGTTCCACTTGACTTACGCAGACAATACCCTATAGTTTCTTGAATGTCTAGCAGCATAAAAACAACATGTATAAAACTGTGTATATCTAACTGTCTATTAACTTATGTATATGAAGCCTTTGCACTTTTTTCAGGATCATCAAGTGGAAAAATCAAAGTTCAATCACCTTGTTTTGTTTTGTTTTGTTTTGTTTTGTTTTGTTTTCCCGGTAGGTTGAAAGCACTACAAATTAAATGACTCTGCCAAGTTCCCAAAGACGGTAGAGAGCTTTGTTGTTCATTGTATTGTTTAATGTCAGTAGCTGTCACATTTTTACAATGTCTTAAAATATTTTAAAGCCCTAAGGTTAGTGATCTCTTGCATTAATAAAGGATTTCATCCAGAGGAAAAGAGCAAAGATGAAATGTAGATTTGGGTTCTTAGTCAACGTGAAACAACAAGGAGGCAACTGGATCCCAATTAAATGAGAAGAGTATTTGCCCAATGATTTCTTGGAATTTCCCCAAATCCTTTTTAGTACATGTTGTTCCCATTGTAAATATTTCAAACCAGAGTCTGAATAATAAACCAAAGACCAATGAAATAAACTGAATATGAAACTAATTAAAATATCGCATTAACTTGTTTATATTTTTCACTAAGAAACATTTAGGTCTTATACTACATATGTTCTAACTTGGCTAGCTTTGTTCTTACTGGATCTCGGGGCAGTTTTTGATAATAAAAAAGAATGTCAAAAAATTTTAAAAAGCCCTACATATCTATACATAAGCTCTCAAAAAGAGGTGTGTTTTGCTGAGTGCAGATTGACACATGGATAAATTTTTAAAATTTTCTTACAGCTGGAAACATATTGAGGGTGAAGTGTATAGAATTCTGCCTTAATCTTTCTCCTCTGCCATGTGCAATCCCTTGGTTTGGAGTATTGTGGTTATTCAATAACTCACTGAGGAGTAGAGGCAGGCAAAGCTGTCCTCTTGAAGTATTTATTTGGATTGCAATTCATGAAATATTTTAACAATTAGGGAATGCAGATTGTGAGGCAAGGGATAAGAAAAAGATGGAAGATGTGGATATCTGAGAGAGCATGTGTGCAGGAAGACCACAATGCATATCTGGAGCCTCAAAAGTCTGTTGAACAGGACAGCACAGGTCTTGGATAAAAAGGACAAGAAATGTCTTATAGACCTGACCCTTCCCCCACAGAGAGCCTGTACAAAGGTCTCTAGGGGCTGAATGAGGCTTGCCAGATGTGCTGGGAACAGCATAGGCAGCTGGCTCCTTGATAAGAGGGACAATCTTTCTCCATCCCTCCCTCCCAGTACTGGTGTGGTATCAGCCTATCTGCCCTGCAGGGACCTGAAACTTAATTGCCTCCTGTGGATACTGGGTGCCTGGTTAAACTTGCTGTTTGCTTTCACATCCTGCTTCTAAGCTTTGTTCTTTGTTTCATTAACTGCATCCCAATTCTTTTTTTTGCAGTTTTTTGGCTGGGGCTGGGTTTGAACCCACCACCCTCGGCAAATGGGGCCAGCGCCCTACTCCTTGAGACACAGGAACCATCCCCAATTCTTTGTTTAGAAATAACATAGAGAATGAGTAAAGAGCGACTTAGCTGAATTACTTAAAGAATAACTGAGTTAAAGTGGTAAATACTGTAAAGGATGATGTATAGTGCAGTTTTTTGCTTTCCTCCATGATTCATTTGTTGATTTGAATTCAGTGTATGTAATAAATACTGAATTAACCCAGAACGTCTTCGCATTAGGTGGGGATGGTCCTTTGGGCCCACTCTTTTCATATCCTATCTTGTTTCTTATCTTTCTTTCTTTCACTCTCATTGGGGATACCCACAGGTTGTGTGGAGGGCTGGCCCCTTACACCGCATTAAAGTTTTTATTTTGTTTTCTTTTCATATGTACTTACCATCATTCCATATTGGTATGCAGACATGTTACAGAGCAAGTTTATATCAGAACTCAAATTTGAATTTACAATTAGCACCAAGACAACTGCGTATATAAGATTGTATTGTTAGCCTTCTTCTATCCTCCCGATGATCTTCATTTGGACACCCTTCTCTCACTTTTCCAGCATGTGAGGATTGTAGACAAGGAGATTACCAAGGTGTCTTTTAGGCAAGAGCATCTACTGTGGAAGCAGAAAAGTGAAAGCTTTCCTCCTTTAACCTTCACTCCTGCCTTGTCCCAGATGACTTCTCAAGGCTAGGTTACCAGGACTCACACTGTCCCCACAGGTACCCACTGCTCTGGTGTTCTGCCCCATGTCTTCCAAGATGTCCCTAAATATATCTTTTGTCCCTAACTCTTCAATAAATATTATTTATTTTACCATTTGTCTTATTTTCTCAGAGACAAATTTGTTAATTAAGTTTTTGATTTCCAAGTACATTTAGCTTACTATGAATTTAGCAGCACCCACACAAAGTACAGGAAATTCTAATCTTTCAGAAATGCCTTTTTAGAAATTGCTATCTATAGCACTAAAATATATCCAAATTAAGCACTGTCAAATTTTTGGCTTCTATTTTTAGAAAAAAAAAATTTAATTTAAAAAAGAACAAAGAATAATCTAACAACCACTCATGTTTACTATCCCAAATTATTAGGTTAGAATTTTGGCAAATCTACTAACTGTGTGTGTGTGTGGGGGGGGGGGGAGTTGTATTGCTGCATTCATAAATGAACTAGCCTTTCTAGTTAGCTAATTCATTAATTATAAAATATGAAAACAACAGACAAAACTAAAACTATAACAAATTTATGAGAGTTCTTTTTTCTTATACAGCTCAATTACAGGTATTAGACATGGTCATAACAATAAAAAACACAAGAGGGACTTTACCTAACAAGCACAATCAGTGTAACCTAATTCTTTGTACCCTCAACAAATTCCAAATAATAAACAAAAAATCAGAAAAAATTTAAAAACAATATTAGAAAGAAGAAAAGAAATACTAAAAAAGTTAGATTGTTTCCTGGTTATAAGTTCATAGCCTTCCTCTTATTAAGCTTCTACTAAGTGTCAGATATTAGATACGTGTGTGTGTATATATTTGCATGCACACATGGATATATATCATTTTTTGTTTCCTTTCTGTATTCACCTGGGCTGTTAGGTTCCATTTCCTTTTTTAGTTGAGAAAGCAGAGGCACATGATATTAAATGACTCCACTCAGGGCTCATCTAGTAAAGATATGATTTGAACTTTCTTCAGCCTGATGTTTAAACCTATGCTCCTGACTAAGCCACATTGTTTTGTCACCAATTGTGAGTCAAAATTTGACACTCTCCCTACCAGGCAGATATTTTTCATAAGGCATATGTCAGTTAGTAATCATTGAAAATACCATTTTCATGACATTATTTACTTTAAGAGAAAGTATTTATTTCATTTAATAACCTACAAAATCAATTTGAGGCAGTTGGAATATTTTCACATTTGGATCATGGTTTAAAATTGCACTGATACATAGCTGAGATGAGATTTGGCTGATCAATGTGAAAAGGAAAATTTGGCAAATCAAAATGATTGCTTTAGCCAGATTCATTTTCATAAATATTAAAACCAATATTTACTGGCAGGGTTATTTCTCTCTTAGGGCATATATAAATTAAAATATTAATTTTGGTAAAGAATTAGTTCATTACATGACCTGTTTGTCATTTAGCTTTTTTTTTTTTCTTTTTAAGGGAATGTAAACTGATAGGTGGCACACTTCTTAAGCTGATTGAAGCCATCTATGACAAACCCACAGCTAATATCATACTGAATGGTGGAAAACTGAAAACTTTTTGACTTAGAACTGGAACCAGAAAAGGATGTCCACTATCGCCACTATTATTCAACATAGTTCTGGAATTTCTAACCAAAACAATCAGGCAAGAAAAGGATATAAAGGGCATCCAAATCAGGGCAGAGGAGGTCAAACTCTCGCTCTTTGCTGATTATATGATCTTATTCTTAGAAAACCTCAGAGATTCAACCACAAAACTTCTAGAAGTTATGGGGAAATACAGTAATGTCTCAGGGTATAAAATTAATGTCCACAAATCAGTAGCCTTTGTATAGATCAGCGGTTCTCAACCTGGAGTCGTGACCCACAGAAACTGTATTAAAGGGCCCCGGCATTAGGAAGGTTGAGAACCACTGGTATACACCAATAACAGCCAAAATGAGAAGCAAGGACATAATTCTCTTCATAGTTGCTTTAAGGAAAATGAAATACTTAGGAATATACCTAACAAAAGTAGTGAAATATCTTTTCAAAGAGAATTATGCAACCCTAAGAAAAAAAAGTTGCAGAAGACACTAACAAATGGCAGAACAGAACATGCTCATGCTGGGAAGAATCAACATTATCAAAATGTCTATTCTACCCAAAGCAATATCCAGGGGTGGCGAACACGCGGCTAGAGCCACATGTGGCTCCCGGCCAAAATGAATTTCGGCTCTTTGCCTCTTATCATTATTTTGTATACTGTGGCTCTTTGCCAAGTTTGGATTTTGTTATGCTGCTTCTGAGGAGGGACC